>JAJEJO010005757.1:291255-350153 GCA_020662805.1 Glaucomys volans
TTTTTTAGTTGTTGATGGACCTTTATTTATTTATTTATATGTGGTGCTGAGAATCAAACCCCGTGCCTCACATACTAGGCAAGCTCTCTACCACTGAGCCACAACCCAAGCCCCGCTTTTTATTTTTTATTTTGAGACAGGGTCCTGCTAAGTTGCTTAGGGCCTCGCTAAGTTGCTGAAGTTGCCTTTGAATTCACAATCCTCCTGTCTCAGCCTCCCGAGGCGCTGGGGTGACTAATATCTAGACAGGGCCAATCCATGGGGACGACGGTTTGGGATTAGCCCATTTGAGATGGAGGAGTTCACCGGCGCGTTAGGGTCAGGAGCCAGGTCGCAGGGATGGGCCTGCGGCAGGGGGCGTGGGGAGCTGGATGCGGCGAGGAAGAGGTCGCTCCAGCAGAGAGGGGGCCCGCTGCACAGGCAGTGCTCCGAGCCTGGTAGGGGGCGCTGTCCCCGCCCTGGACGACCCGCGTGAGCACGCGGCGGGGCAAAGCTGGAGGAACGGGGACCGGGAAAATGGCCTTACTGCCCTTCCATCCCCGGGAGCATCAGTGTCACACTGCAGCCTCAGAAGACCAGGCGCCGGCCCATTCCCACTCAGTTCGAACCCCGGGCGGCGCTGAGCCTCGGATTTAGGAGAGGGGTCGGCGCGCTGCTGCGGCGCGGCCGAGAGGCGGCGCTGGTCCCGCGGGTCTCGGGAGGGGGCGCCCGATCCCGCGTCTTCCGCGCCGCTTCCCGGGAAGTTTCAAGTTTGAAAGTGCTGGCGGAGGAGCCGGGGCTTCCGGAACCCGAGTGGACCAGAGAAGGGGCCCGAGCGGCCGGAGCGGCGCCATGGAGGAGGGGGCGCCGCGGCAGGTGAACGGCGTGGGCGAGGCCGGGCTGCGCGGGCCGAGGGGTGCGGGCTGCCTTGTCCACGGTCTGGAGCGTCCGGAGCTCGGCTCGTGGCCCCGCCCCGCTCCCGACCCTCTAGCGTCCCTGCTCGCGACGCCTTTGCAGGGCAGAGCCGAGCCCCGGGTGAAAGTCGCTCAGGGTCCCTGGGTTGCTGGAGCCCCTGCTCAAACCAGCCCAGAGCTTGTCTGAAACCTCCGTGGGCGCCGCGGGGAAGGGCCCCAGAGTGCCCTCTAATCGGTTCTTCCAGTGGGACCCCCAGGCCCATGGGAATTAGCCGCTAAAGCAAAGAGGGGCCCAGTGGCACTTGAGAAGGTGCCCTGGAGCAGAGAGGTGTGCACACAATGGATAGCGGTCCGATCGCCCACCCCAGAACACATGGGGCCCACTGGCGATGTGTTAGCCACAGAGGCGCCTAGCCCAGCCGCAGGCGGGAATCTTCAGGTACCCAGAGGGTTCCAGAATGTGGAGGGGGCCAAGGCTCCTGCCCCTAGTTGACAGTAGTTGTGCTGTGGGCCCAGAGGGCCTGGGCTGTGTCCGTGTGTGTGTGTGTGTGTGTGTGTGTAAGTGTGTAACTTACTGAGGAGGGAGAGGTGGTCCCCTGTCCTAGAGCAGCTGTGGGATAGGGTGGGACGTTTGTGTCCAGATGGGGTCCCAGTCCAGAGCAGAGAGCGGGGAAAGGGGGAAGGGTGTTTGTGTGTGTGTCTTCAGGCTTCCAGCCCAGAGCACACCAGCCACGGGGTGTTCAGGGCTGAGGTGTAGTAGGCAGTGACTCCTTGAGTGTCCCCACCCCATGATTTAGGCAGCTTCAGGGCTGGGTCTACCCCCCACCCCCTTCTCGGAGCTCCTGCTGCCCCTGTTCCAGCCATAGCTTGTACACATTTTCCAATTTCCTGCAGCCTCCGCCCTCAGCAAAGGCTGGGTGACTCAGGACCCTGGTGGCTGGTCCCCCAGCTCCAAGAGATCTTTGTTTGCTCAGGCCTTTGGCTTTGGCCCTCTTGCCTGGGGCGGCCAAAGGATTTCCTGAGCCTCGCCCTTGCCCTCTGACTGCCTGGCCAGTAGGCCCAGCAGAGACCTGGAGTGGGGGGGTGCCTGAGGCTGGACTCAGGAGATGGACCAAAGAGAGGTGAGACAAGGGTCGCCGCCAGAGTCCCTGGGGGCATCGTGGGTTACCCTGGGCAGGGTCAGCTCTGGCCCGGGTTGGTTTGCAATGTTGGCCTCCGGAGAGGGGGTTTTCTTCTTCCTGACTCTGACCAGGGCGAATAATGAAGGAGACTTCTGCTTCCTCCCAGTGCTGAGCTGGGAATGGCTGCCTCTGGGGCATCGGGAAAGCAGAGGAACCGACCTTGGCCCCTTGGGCCATTGACTGCCTTCTCCTTGTGACCTTGGGCGAATTCCTTTTTGGCAGTGAGCTTTTTCTGACTCCCAGATTCTACTCTGGTTTCCAGGCTTAGAGAGTCCTGGGTGGCCAGCAGGGAGAGGCACGGTGGCCTCTTTGTTGCCACTGTAGGCACGCAGCTTGACCTTCCTGTGTCCATTCCTCATGTGTGCAGTGGGAATGGTAACTGCCTCTGGGGGCTGAGTGTGCAGCTCGGTGGTGGAGTGCTTGCCCGGCATCGGTGAGGCGCTGGGTTCCATCCCCAGCACAAAGATAAAATCACACTGCTGCTCCTACTTGGTGCGGGTCCCGTGAGTCCTAGGAGACAATGCCTGCAGAGCCCCTAGACTAGAACCTGTACCTGGTAAGCACTTGACAGGCCTTACCTGCTTCACCTCCCACCTCTCTGAATGGCAGAGGTCATGTGGCTGGGCATGTGGCTGTGAGGTTCCACTCCTGAGCTCTGAGGGCAGAGAAGCCTCCCAAGCCGTAAGTGCTCCCCACTCCGCAGCCCCACCGTGGAGAGCTGCAGGTCTGACTCCTCTCCACCTTCTCCAGCCCGGGCCGGGCCAGAGGCCCCTAGAGGATGAGAAAGAGGTGATCCGTAGGGCCATCCAGAAGGAGCTGAAAATCAAGGAGGGGATGGAGAATCTGAGGCGCGTGGCCACCGACCGCCGCCATCTGGGCCACGTACAGCAGCTGCTGCGATCCTCCAACCGCCGTCTGGAGCAGCTGCACGGCCAGCTGCAGGAGTTGCATGCCCGTGTCCTGCTGCCCAGCCCAGCTGGTGAGTGAGGAGTCGGTGGACCCAGGGGACGGGAGGCTCCAGGTCACCCAGCTCCTTACCTTGGCACTGACCTCTCTATCAGATTGCCACACCTCCCATAGCCCTGTCCCCAATGTGCCTGGAAGGGGAGGGGAGGGAGGAGAGAGTTGACCACAGGGCTCTTGGCTGTGGTGACGGGTTTGTGTGCCCCACACTCCCTGGACACAGAGCCTGTGGCCTCTGGCCCCCGGCTGCAGGCAGAGCACTCACGGGCTGCGCACCTGGAGGCTCTGCGGAGGCAGCTGCAGGTGGAACTGAAGGTGAAACAGGGGGCTGAGAACATGACGCACACATGTGCCAGCGGCACCCCCAAGGTAAGACCCCTGGGCTCTGATGGGGGAGGCATGTCCCGGCCCCTGACCTGGTGGGAGAGGCTTGGCTCTCAGATGTTAGGTGAGGCACAGATGAGCCCCTATTCTGACAGGGAAGTGGCAGCAGCTTTTGACGCTGAGGGAGACACGTTCTCAGCCCTCAGTCTGTGGTGGAGGTATCGCTCCAGATCCCGGCCAGAGGGCAGCATGGCTCTGAGCCACAGGCTAACCGGGAGTTTTAACCCTGCTATGATGGGGTGTTGTGGGGAGACCGGCCCACCTGGTCCACTGGGGGCATATGTCACATCCCGTAGGAGAGGAAGCTCCTGGCAGCCGCCCAGCAGATGCTGCAGGATAGCCAGCTGAAGGTGGCCCTGCTTCGGATGAAGATCAGCAGCCTGGAGGCCAGCGAGTCCCCTGAGCCAGGTGAGGTCCTGCAAAGTAGGAAGGGCCACGTGGGTTGGGGCAGACCTAAGGCCAACATCCCCCCAGGCCCTGAGCTGCGGGCAGAGGAGCTGCAGCATCGGCTGCGCATCGAGACAGCCGTGGCCGAGGGAGCCAAGAACGTGGTGAAGTTGCTCGGTGGCCGCAGGACGCAGGACCGCAAGGCCCTGGCTGAGGTCAGGGGGTGTCCCTTCCCCTTGTAGCTTGTGCCCGAGGGTCTGCTTACCTCCTTTCCACCCTCCTCAGCAGTGGCACAGGGCACCATGAACCAGGCACGTCCTGCCAGACCTCCCTGGGGACATCTTCAGGGTGGCAGCTGTGTTCCCACCTGGACCCCGTGGCGTGTCCCTGCCTCTCTCTCCTGTGTAGGCCCAGCTCCAGCTTCAGGAATCCTCCCAGAAGCTGGACCTCCTGCGGCTGGCCCTGGAGCAGCTGCTGGAGGAGCTGCCTCCTGCCCACCCTCTGCGCAGCAGGGTGGCTCAAGAGCTGCGGGCAGCCGTGCTCGGGAACAGCCAGCCTTCGGGGATGCTTGTGAAGCCCATCGCCCTGACAGGTAGCCGGGAGTCCCGCCCACTTCAGAGGTCCCTTCCCTTACAGGGAAGACCCTGAAGCACAGGGGGAAGAGTTCCAGTCCTGGCCCCACCACCGTTAGCTGTGTGACATTGGGCAACTGACATCCCTTCCCTGAACCTCAGTTTATCAGTCTGTAAAACAGGGATGATGTTAGCATTGACCTCACAGGGTTGCTTGCAAGTTCCCTGACGTCGCATGCACAGTTGCCCAGTGCAGCGAGCAGGGACAGTGCAGTGTTTCTGTGACGTATTTATTTTGCAGTACTGGGGATTGCGCCCAGGCAGTTCTTCCCCTGAGCCACATCCCCAGCCCTTTTTATTTTTTATTTTGAGACAGGGTCTTGCTAAATTTCTGATGCTAGCCTTGCACTTGAGATCCTTCTGCCTCAGCTTCTTGAGGAACTGGGATGACAGGCATGTGCCACCATGCCCTGCTCTACCTGTTGCTTAATAAGTGACCATAATTTCTAGAGCACTGGCATCAGGGAGCTTCCAGCCCTGGATGCCCTGGGTACCTTGGGTTGTTAGAAAGTTCTTTCTTACCCTGAGCTGGGATCTGTTTTCTCAAAGTAGCAGCTGAATGACCATCAACAAATAATCAGAGATTGTGACCCTGAGTACCCCAAGCTAGGAGGACATGCCTCCTGCCCAGAGGCAGGTGCAGAGCAGGTGGTCCACGCTCCATTGTGAGCAGAGCTGAGCAGAGAAAGTGCAGGGAGCCGGGCGTGGTGGCGCACGCCTGTAATCCAAGCGACTTGGGAGGCTGAGTCAGGAGGATCGAGAGTTCAAAGCCAGCCTCAGCAACTTAGCGAGGCCCTAAGCAACTCAGTGAGACCCTGTCTCTAAATAAAATGCAAAATAGGGCTGGGGATGTGGCTCAGTGGCCAAGTGTCCCTGAATCAATCCCTGGTTCCAAAAAAAAAAGAAAAAAGTGCAGGGGCCAGGCTGGGCTGTGGCTCAGTGGCAGAGCACTGGCCCAGCATGTGCGAGGCACTGGGTTTGATCCTCAGCACCGCATATAAATAAATGAAATAAAGATATTGTGTCCATCTACGACTAAAAATTAAAAAATAAAAAGAAAGTTCAGGGGCTTTTTATTAAAAAATAAAAAGAAAGTTCAGTTCCTGGAGGAGGTGATGTCTGAGTTTGGCCTTGAAGGATTTATGGGAGTTGAGGAAAGCAGAGGGAACAGCCTGCTGAAAGGCCTAGGTTTCTCCTCCCCTGTATCCCATCCTCCTTAAATGCCTCAGTCCCTCGACTTGTTTTTCCTAAGAGCATCGTCCCACCCACCCTGGCACCGGCCTTTGTTTACAAGTCTCCCCGGGTGTTACCCCCAGGCCAGCCTCCCTAAATGGTGTTCCTGGGTCCAGTCTCTATCCTCAAGAGCTGCCAGCGTCCCACTGCTTCCTCTGTCCTTTGAGACAAAACTCTTAGTTACCCTGCAAGGAGCCCCCTCAGCGGGCAGAACAGGTTTTGGATCCAGTGGGGGAGGTGGGGCCCGGCTGGAGTGTCCCTTCATCATTCACATGGAGAAACTGAGGCTCAGGGAGCAAGAGGGACAGGACGGAAGGCACCAGGCTTCCCACTCCCTGCCCCAGACTCTCGTCTCTGCCACGGCGCCCTTGAGGTCACAGTGCAGTGACACCCTGAGCGCTGGGAGCATCTCCTCCCATCCTGTGGCTCTGTGCAGCCCAAGGCTTGGGCTTTGCAGCTCTGCCTGTGTCCCCTCTGCCCCACGGAGGGATGCTCGGGAGGGAGGAGTCAGTGGTTTGCCCCAGGATGGCAGGTGGCTAAGGTCTACTGTGCAGAGGATCTGGTTAGTCACCTGGAGAGGGTGGGTCCCAGGGGTCGTTGGTGGAGTCAGACGGGTCCTCCCGCCTACTCCCCCACAGGAACACTGCAGGTCCGCCTCCTGGGCTGTGAGCGGCTGCTGACCACTGTGCCCGGACGTTCTCCGGTGGCTGTGCTGGCCGGCAGCCCCTCCGAGGGCTGGATTCGAGCCAGGGCCAAGCAGCAGCGTGGGGGCGGCGAGCTGACCAGTGAGTGGGGAGGAGTTCCAGGGGGCGTCGGGGCCTCCGCCCTGGCCCTGTCCTGAGCCCCAGCTTTGGCCCCACAGGGGAGGTGCTAGCTGTGCTGAAGGTGGACAACCGTGTTGTGGGCCAAACAGGCTGGGGGCAGGTGGCCGAGCACTGCTGGGACCAGACCTTTGTCATCCCCCTGGAGCGGGTAAGGCTGGCCTTCGTGTGGTCAGGGGTGGTTGCTGGCCGCAGGGTGGAAGGCAGCCCAGGTGGGGGCCGCTCTGCGCTCCGCCCCTTACCTGGCCTCCCCCATGTAGGCCCGCGAGCTAGAGATTGGGGTGCATTGGCGGGACTGGCGGCAGCTGTGTGGTGTGGCCTTCCTGAGGCTGGAGGACTTCCTGGACAATGCCTGTCACCAGCTCGCCCTCAGCCTGGTGCCACGGGGGCAGCTCTTTGCCCAGGTGCTGTGCTTCCTGCCCTCTGACCTGGTGGGCCCCTGGGCGCAGGGCTAGAAGAGCCTTTGAGAGTGATTCTCCCTGCAGAAGAGTGGAACTGAGGGCCAGAGAGGAGGCTCCGAGAACAAGGATCCCCAGCCACTCTCTAAGGGGCCAAGTCTGGAGGCCTGTGTCTGTCCTGACTCTGCCATTCATGTGTGACCCTGGTCAAGGGCTGTCTTCTCTGACCCTCAGTTTCTTCGCTGGAATCCATCTCTCTGGGTCCTTTTGGCTCTTGCATCCTCTGGTTGATACCCGGTGGGAGGAGAGGTTGGATTTGGGATGGGATGGGGTGGAGGAGGGGCCATGGCAGAGGGGGTGGGATGGGACTAGTTTCAGCCCTGCCCTTGACCCTGCAGGTGACCTTCTGTGATCCTGTCATTGAGAGAAGGCCCCGCCTGCAGAGACAGAAACGCATTTTCTCCAAACGCAGAGGTGTGCGTGGGGAAGAGGGCTGTGCTGGAGGTGGCAGGGCTGGGGCCATTGGTCCTGAGACCAGGTGCCCCTCTGCCACAGGCCAGGACTTCCTGCGAGCATCCCAGATGAATCTCAGCATGGCAGCCTGGGGGCGCTTGGTCATGAGCCTGCTGCCCCCCTGTAGCTCACCGAGCACCATCTCCCCGCCCAAGGGGTGTCCTCAGACTCCAGCTACACCCCGCGGGACCTCCAACCCTGCCTCCCCCAGGTGAGGAGCCAGCCCGCCCCAGACGGCAACTCCTTTGCTCTGTCAGCCTCTCTATAGGCTCAGTTGGTGTCTTAACGACCCCTGTTGCTCACTTTCTGACCCTCTGTCTCTTTGCGTGGCTCTTTGTGAGTCTGTCCAACTAACTGCTCCATCTTCCTGGGCTCAGCTGTGTTTGCTTCCTCCCCACAGCGATTTCCTGCCCAAGAAGACCCCCTTGGGAGAAGAGATCAAGCCCCCACCCAAGCCCCCACGCCTTTACCTGGCCCGGGAGCCAAACCTGGAGGGGACTCGGGTGCCGGTGGGTGGGGCTGGTGGAAGGGGCAGTGGGTGAGGGGCCGGGCGGGTGGCAGGCCAGGAGGGAAGCAGGGAGGGCAGCCCTGCCGCACCCTGACCCTCTGCCCTGCCCCCACAGTGCACCAAACGCCCCCACGTGGAGCCTAGGACTGGACTTGCGCCCACCCCACCAGCCTCACCTGTCAGGTACCCATGGGCACAGGGTCACCTGGAGACGTTATCAGCTCACCGGGCATATGTGCAGCCGTTCATACCTCACTCCTTGGCTCTGGGCGTGGGCATTGGCTCACTCAGGTTCTTATTTGCTGAACCCATGTTACCGAGCTCCGGCTGTGTGCCCCCTGCAGGGCTCTCCCACGAGCCCAGAAGTGGGGCAGCCCAGGCTGGGACGTGGATGGTTTGGAGTAGCTTAGCTGGAGACCCAGCCCTGGTCCTGCAGGGTTTTTTGGGTTTTTAAAAATTTTTTAGTTGTAGATGGACACAGTACCTTTATTTTATTTTACTTATTTATTTATTTTTTTTAAGATTTTTTTATAGTTGTCAATGGACCTTTATTTTATTTATTTTTATGTGGTGCTGAGAATTGAACCCAGGACCTCAAACGTGCTAGGCAAGCGCTCTACCACTGAGCCCCAGCCCCAGCCCTGGTCCTGCAGGTTTTGTTGTTTTGTGTTTCGTTGTTCGATTTCTCTTCCTCGGGTGGTGCTGGGGTGGACCCCAGGGCCTTGCACATGGTAGGCAAGCTCTCCCACTCCCCCCAACCCCATCCACGTCTTGTGCCTTTACTCTCTTGCAGGAAAGCCCCTCGGCTTCAAGACTTCCGCTGCTTGGCTGTGCTGGGTCGGGGACACTTTGGGAAGGTAGTGAGCTGAGGGGGTAGTGGAGTGGGTGGGCAGACCCCAGCACATTAGCTCAGAGAGCCCAGACCTGGAGACAGTGACTGGGGGAAATGGGGTTCCCCGTGTCCTGCCTGCCTGGAACCCAGCCTCTCTGGTCCCCAGGTTCTCCTGGTTCAGTTCAAGGGGACAGGGAAGTACTATGCTATCAAGGCCTTGAAGAAGCAGGAGGTGCTGAGCCGGGACGAAGTGGACAGGTGTGTGGTGGGACCGTGTGGGCTCCACGTACCAGGGTAGCCCACCTGGGCTGTGGGCATCCAGACAGCATCTAGAAGCCCTGGATCAGCCAGGCCTGGGGTCTCTGCACCTGTGGTTATAAACTCTGCTACTGGGCAGGGCCCCTTTCCTCTCAGCACCTGTGCTCTTCTTTAAAATGGGAGCTGGGCATGGTGGCGCTCGCCTGTAATCCAAGCGACTCAGGAGGCTGAGGCAGGAGGATCGCGAGTTCAAAGCCAGCCTCAGCAACTTAGCGAGGCCCTAAGCAACTCAGTGAGACCCTGTCTCTAAATAAAATACAAAATAGGGCTGGGGATGTGGCTCAGTGGCCAAGTGTCCCTGAGTTCAATCCGTGGTCCCCCCCCAAAAAAAAATTGGGGGCCACAGCAGTTGTGCAGACTCAGCGACCTCTGTGAGCCCACAGTACAGAGAAATCACACTCCTGCCTGGCAGTTTGCAGACCCTGCGAGCCAGGGTGCTGGGTGGGCGGCAGGGCATAGCCCACGAAGGTTTTCCATCGCTCTAAGACCCACACCCTCCCCTGCAGCCTGTACTGTGAGAAGCGGATTCTGGAGGCCGTGGGCTGCACAGGGCACCCCTTCCTGCTCTCCCTCATTGCCTGCTTCCAGACCCCCAGCCACGTCTGCTTCGTGACCGAGTTCGTACCTGGGGGAGACCTCATGATGCAGATCCATGAGGATGTCTTCCCTGAGCCCCAGGCCTGGTGGGTTTTCCTGCCTGTACCTTCTAGCAAGCTTTCCCTGGTTCCCTGTTCCCTCATCCAGCTCCTGCCGGGTCCCCATCAGCAGAAGAGCATGGAGCCAGGCCTTGGGTCAACGCCCACGGCATGGCATTCGTGACCCTCTTCATGTAGCTGTGGGTTTGTCGTCACTCCTTTGTAGGGTTGTTGGGGAGATGGGACCCCACGGCTGGAGTTATTTTTTGCCCTCCAGTGCTGACTCTGCAGTTAGAAAGACCTAACTTGGTCTATCAGTTATGCCCCTAGCTTGTGACGCTGGGCAGGTCCCTTACCTGGAGTCTTAGGTCCTTATTTGAATAATAGGCATGGTAAATATCACTCTAGATTGTGGGGAGGGTGCCAGGAGAGTAAGGTGTGGGGACACCTGGCATGGCCCGGTCACAGTTGAAGATCCCAGGAGGGTCAGCCATTATCATGCAGCAACCTTGGCATGATCTGGGGCCTGTTGTCTGGAGAAGCCCTGCAGCCCAGGCGAGAGGCTCCTCTGTCCCATCTCTCACCCACTTCTGACTCTGGCCAGGACATCCTAGCCTCTCCCCGCTGCCTGGCCTGGGCCTGAATCCCCCACCTCCCCCTCCAGCTTCTACTTGGCCTGCGTGGTCCTGGGACTGCAGTTCTTACATGAGAAGAAGATCATTTACAGGTAACTTTTGCCCCAGAGATGCTGAGGGCAGCAGGGGCAGGCCAGGAGCTGGACACTGCCCCACTTCTGGGCTGCTCAGGACCATTGCTGGCCCTGGGCCTCAGCCTTCCCAACCTTTGTCTGTCCCTCTGTCCTCAGGGACCTGAAGCTGGATAATCTTCTGCTCGATGCCCAGGGCTTCCTGAAGATCGCAGACTTTGGGTTATGCAAGGAAGGTGGGGCCACCTGTCCAGGTCCACAAACCCTGCCTTGCCAAGCAGCAGACACCTCGCCCTCACCCCCAGGCCTTCTGGGGCATGGCTGGGAGTGCTGGCCCTTCCTAGCCTGGCTTGGTCAGGGGAGGGGGATAATCTGTGGTTAGGGCTGGAGAGGGAGTTGGGTCCTGCCTCCCACATGACTTGGGCTTGTGAGCTTGGTGGAGACTTAGTTCTCTCATGTAGTCCAATGGCCACATCATGACCATGCCACCTTCTAGGCCGTGGGACAAGGCTTGGCATGGGCTTGGCTACCTGGGATCTTGAGGTTTGGCATTGATTTTTCTTCTTTTTTTTTTTTTTTTTTGGTGGAGGTACAGGGGATTGAACTGAGGGGCATTCTACCATTAAGCTATATCCCCAGTCCTTTATTTTATTTTGAGATAGGGCCTCACTAAGTTGCTGAGGCTGGCCTTGAACTTGAGATCCTTTGCCTCAGGCTCTCGAGTAGCTGGGATTATAGGCCTGAACCACCAGGCCCAGCTGACATTGATTCTTACAATCACAGAAGTCATAGTCAACAGGTCACACTAAGCAGGCATTGGCATGGTGTTGGTCTGCAGGGATCGGCTTTGGGGACCGGACAAGCACCTTCTGCGGCACCCCAGAGTTCCTGGCTCCTGAGGTGCTGACTCAGGAGTCCTACACACGGGCAGTGGACTGGTGGGGGCTGGGCGTGCTGCTCTACGAGATGCTGGTGGGAGAGGTAAGGCTGCGGTGGGGCTGCTGGGGCCTCAGGGGGGACAGAGTGGGGTGGCCCCTGCACCCACTGAGTCCCATCTCTACAGTGCCCGTTCCCAGGGGACACAGAAGAGGAGGTGTTTGACTGCATCGTCAATGCAGATGCCCCATACCCCCACTTTCTGTCTATGCAGAGTCTCGATCTCATTCAGAAGGTAGGCACCATGGGGCAAGGGCTGGGCCTGACAGCTGCTGTGGCTTTGTGCCTCTTGCTGCCACTCTTGGGACCTGGTGGCGCAGCCCACGTGGGTACCAGTGGAGGGCAGACGGTGCTTAGGTGGAGCACCCTAAGTGCACCCCTGCCCTCCTGCTCAGCTCCTCCAGAAGTGCCCAGAGCAGCGCCTAGGGGCAGGCAAGCAGGACGCCGAGGAGATCAAGGTCCAGCCATTCTTCAGGGTGAGTGGCTTGGACCACCATGGTCCCTGGAACCTGGCATGTGCCCTGCAGGCTGCCGTTCCCATCATCTTAGGCACCTCTGCTCTTGTCCCCAGACTACCGACTGGCAGGCCCTGCTCGCTCGCACAGCCCGGCCCCCCTTCGTGCCCACCCTTTGCGGCCCAGCAGACCTGCGCTACTTCGAGGGCGAGTTCACAGGGCTGCCACCAGCTCTGACCCCACCCGCCCCTAGAAGGCCCCTCACGGCCGGCCAGCAGGCTGCCTTCCAGGACTTTGACTTTGTGTCTGAAAGATTCCTGGAGCCCTGAGGCTGCCCTGCACTTCCGCCCCCTGCCCTAGGCTGTTAGAATCCCCCACTTGCCCATCTGCTGTTGCCCAGAGCCCCGGTTTCTAAGCCTGTGACCGAGGTGGCAGCCAGAGGGCTGCTGTTGTGGACTTTGCTCACTGAGCAAAGTGTGTCCCCTGCACTTCCTCCCGCCTCTCTTGGCCAGACCTGGACCAGAAAGGGCACACAGTAGAGAGTGGCTTGATCTGTCTTTTTAATATTTGACTTGCTTTATGGATTATTAAATTTGGAAAACTGTGCTCTGGAGGTGGCCTGGTTTGGGGGCGGGTGGAGTCTGGGGTGCCTTGGTGCTGAAGGCCCACTTAGGTGCTCTTCCCCTTCTTCCTTGGGAAGGCAGAACCAGCCACTGAGGAAGAGATTCTGTCTTGATGCTTTGCTTTGAGGCCAGGGGCGGGGTGGGCAGAGTGAGGAGCCCGGGCCCTCCCAGGCCTGACCCAGTGGGGTGTGGCCCCTCTGGTTTTCAGGCACGAGATGGCAGCTCTGCCTCCAGCAAACCTACACAGCCTGGCTGCTGCCCTCCTCCCCTTCCTCCTCAGCCCAGAGGGTCTCCCAGGACCCCGAGGGCCATCCACAGAAGAAGTGGGCCAGGTTTCGGGTCAGGCCGCGGTTGAAGGGGTTGCTGGAGCGCTGGCGGAGGTAGGCAATGCGGTGCGGGGAGATGAACTCCCAGGTGGTGGTGTTGCTGGCCACCAGGTAGAGGTGCGAGGCCAGGAGCAGGCCTGCCACCAGGGAGAAGAGGGACAGCAGCAGGAAGGTGGCAAACAGAAGGCCGCTGGAGCGCAGCCACAGCCCCCAGGGCTGGAAGAACTGGAGGCCGGACCTGCAGGACAGGGACAGGGACTCAGCTGGGCCCCAGGGTGCATGCGGCCCATGCTCCCTCTATGCCCTGGGTGGCCATGGCACCTACCATGCCAGGTACAGGCCCCACAGAAGGACCACCAGCTGCAGCGCCAGGTAGGCCACGAAGAGCGGGTGGTTGCGTTCCCCCACGCAGTTCTCCATCCAGGGGCAGTGATGGTCATAGCGGCGGACGCAGCGGCGGCAATCACGACAGTGTCGGGCCCTCAGGGGCTGCTGTGGGCACACAGAGGGATGAGGACGAGGGTCAGGGCCTGAATCTGGGAGGCCAGAGCGCTGGGCAGAAGATCCCATGGGAATCCCCGCATCACCCACCAGCACCAGGCAGTATCTGCAGCGCCGAAGGGCAATGGCCTGCGGAACCATGGCTGTCTGTTCCTCCTTGGGCTCCTCCTGAAAATAAGGGACAGTACAAGATAGGGTCCCCGTAAGTGGCAGTTGACACTGATGGGCATCTTCCTTGGAGGCCAGCTTACTCAGAGTGTGGAGTTTGGGGCCCATCCTATGCAGAAGGAGGGGTGGGTAGGGCAGAGCACCCTACACTGAGCAAAGCTGTGTAACCTCTGCAAGTTTCTTCTCCTCTCTGGGCCTTGGTGATTTCTTCATTGCAAGATAAGGGTCTAGGGCTGGCAAGACAGTTCACCAGGTTGCACCACAAAAGCCCACAGCATAGGGCCTGGCATGGAGGTTGTTATTGGGCCTGTGGGTCCCTGTTGTCTGGAAGAGTTCAGGCTCCCAGGGGCCCCTGGTTACCTGGGGCTGGGGCTGAGTATTCACATATCCAGGATCCATAAGCGACACAGCCAGGTAGAGCAGCAGGGAGCCCAGCACCAGGAGCAGGAAGGTGAGGGGCAGGAGCAGCTCCCCCTGCTCTTCCCATTGCCGCAGCTCTTGGAGAGACCAGAGGACAGTGAGGCTGGCCCCCACAGCAGAACAGGAGGGGCAGGGCTGGAGGTGAGGATTTCAGGGAGCGGGGAGGGCTGAGGACAGCGGAATGAGGGGAGGTTTCTGAGGGCTGTCCTTTCCTGATGGAGAGACCTGGGCAAATTTTTAGGCTAAAGGGCAAAGGTGATGGAGGCTGGAGGGCGGGGCTCAGTATGGCAGGTAAAGGTGTTGGTAGGGGACTCCAAAGGGGAATGACAGGATGGAGGTGGGTAGGTGGGTGGCCACCATGGCACTCTGGACACCGGCCCCTCCCCTACCGGAGTGTTCTGCCTGAGATTGGGAAGCCCAAACTTGGGGGCTGGGGTGTGGGCAGGATGCCAGTCCTTGTAAATAGTTGATCCTACTGATCTCACGAATAGGGAGACTGGGAGTCAGTTCCTTGGAAGGATGGAGTCCGGTCCAGGGTCAGGGGACATGGGGGCTCTGGTCAGTCCTCGGATGTTTCTTGGGATGGACAGGGCATCTGGCAGTGATCAGGAAGAGTTGGGATTAATTAAGGGTCAACTGGTTATCAGGCGGAGAGCAGGTGGCTGGCGGAATGACAGATGGGGAGAGGCCTGGAGCTGGAGGCAACCGGGTGAATCTGGGGCTCCCTGGGGATTAGGCGGGGGACCCGGTGAGACCCAAACGTGTGGGGCACTACAGGGGATTGGGTGGGTCCGGGTCGCGCGGGGTCCGGCTCACCGGTATCGTGCAGGAAGAGCACCAGCGTGATCCCCCAGGTCAGCACGGTGTGCCCGGTCCGCACCAGGACCCCAGGGCTGAAGAGCGCCCAGGGCGCCATCGCCTGGGCCGGGGCCCCACCCGGAAGAAGCGCCGGAGGAACCGGCCCTGGAAGAGGGGCCGCGGTCGCCCTGGGATTGGCGGATCTGGAGAGTGGGCGGGGTCGAATGGGCGCAGGGAGGCTGCCTATTGGATGACAGCCGCGGCCGAGTGGGCCCTCAAGCCAACAGGTGCCTGAGGAGGCTGAGGGCGGGGCCGGCGCGCGCGCAGCCGGTACTCCCCCAACCCCAGCCCCTCCAGCCAGGTAACTTTTCGAAGCCGCCGAGCAGGCGCGCGGCTGGAGCCGCTGTGTCGGGCTCGGCTTTCTCGGGCTCCGCCCCCACGGCCTGGCGCATGCGTGCAGCTCCCTGGGCGCTCCGCAGTTCAGGTCCTTGCTGTGGTTCCGGGAGGCGAAGTTGTGCGGGATTCGAAGGTGTGATGGTTAGGGCGTCCGGAGAGACAGGGCCTGCCCGAGGTTGCTCCGCGACGGCGCTCTTACCTCCTTCAGTTCGTTTTCGAATGTCGCAAACGTGTGATGGAAAAGTGGAGGTCCGTGGCGTGGGTTCTGGCCGGCAAGTTCCTGGACTCCTCCGAGCTGCTTTCTGTCTATATAACGGGGGTGATAACGGCGCCCACCCACCTCCTAAGGCGATTGGGAGGATTCCAATCCAAGTGATGGAAGTGCTGGGCCTGGACAGGACTGCATTCTCCACGCTGTTCTAAGCCGCCACCTGCGCCCTGCCCGACTGACTGCCTCTCCCATCTGAAGGCTTGTGTCCCCGGGGCCTCCCTCATGCAGCCCTGATTCTAGCACTTCTCCCACTGATGCCAGGGACCACCTTCAGCCCCTATCTGATTGGTCCCCTTCCACTCCTGCAGCATACTCTTCGGACATGTATTATTTTGGTCAGGTCAACATCCCTTTTTCTGTAGGGGAAATAACATCTCAATCCAGCATGATTCTGGAAAGACTGTCCATAGGTAGGGGGACAATCATTCCATGACATTGATTGCTGAAAGAGGGGCATTCTTTTGGACCTCAAACATAAGGAATAGGATATAAAGGCAACCAGCAGCCATCTTTATGTGGAGAAAGCCTATCTTGCAGGAGCGAATAGGTCACCTTATAGGGACATGATGATAAGCAGCATTAGAAGAGTGAGCCTTAGAAAGTTGTCCCTTCCCTCTGGATCCAGCTATGCCTGAGGCTGGTATTGTCTCTATGTTGCCCATTGCATTGATCAATGAATTCCCACCTTTGACTAACTTGGTTAGTACCAGTTGGGTGTCTGTCACTTGCAACTCACTCTTGATTGTTGTGATGGGTATGTTACTTAATGTGCCCAGTGGAGTTCTCACACTTTTTTAAGTAAGACAATGCACTGGTGACAAGTTGGAAAAATAAGGTGTTAGGACAGATTTCGATCAGTGATACACCATCAGACCAAGGAAGAGGACCCAGGGTGAACTAACTCAATTTCTATTTGCGTTTCCTGACTGATATTTAAAAGGTAGAATGAGTCAGTGACTCAGGAGGCTGAGGCAGGAGGATCCCAAGTTCAAGGCCAGCCTGATCATCTTAGCAAGACCCTGTCTCAAAATAAAGCTAGAGAGGCTGGGGCTATAGCTCAGTCGGTAGAATGCCTGCCTTGCAAGCATGAGGCGGTGGGTTCAATCCCCAGCACCACAAAAAAAAAAAAAAAAAAAAAAAAAAAAAAAGCTAGAAATAACCAGGCAAAGTGGCACACACCTGTAAACACCTGTAATCTCAGCAGCTTGGGAGGCCGAGGCAGGAGGATTGTGAGTTCAAAGCCAGCCTCAGCAACTTAGTGAGACCCTAAGCAACTCAGTGAGACCCTATCTCTAAATAAAATATAGAAAAGAGCTAGGGGTGTGACTCAGTGGTTATGTGCCCCTGGGATCAATCTCCAATACCAAAAAAATAAAAAAGAAAATGGGCCTGGGAGTGTGGCTCAGTGGCAGAGTACTTGCCCAACATGCGCAAGGCCCTGGGTCCGATCTCTAGTACTGCAGTAGTAAATAAATAAAAATAAAATGTAGAGTGAGGAGGAGAGGGCACCTGGGGGATCTGAGCTGTCATGTTGCCAGAAGTTCAGTCCTTGTCCCTGATATTAATCCAATAAAGGTTTTTGAGAAAAAGGAAAAAGGTTTATTGCTTTACTAGAAAGGAGAAATGCAGGGGACTCCTGTCCCGGAGGCTGTGATTCTGCCCATCAGCAGGAACAGGGGGCTTTTAAAGAGTGACACATTCCACGTGTTCTCTGTTGGAGTGTAATTCACTTGTCAGTCGGGAGATAGTCATTTCTGAGATCTTCTAATGCCATCCCCAAAGTCTGGATGATTGCCTTCCTGTGGTGGGTGTGCGCTCAGGGACAGATAACTCTGCCTAGGAGGGGGAAGAAAGGCAATCCTGTTTCCCCTGAGAGTCGGGAGGGGGAGAGATCAGGGAGGTGCAGGGAGAGAGGAGGAGAAAGAAACTGTGTCCTTATTAAAAATAAGTGGCAGTGGCAGATCAGCAAGGACTATATTCACAGCATAAAGTGGACCACGGTTACAGTCAGGGAAGTGAAAAATGGCAAAGGGTTGGTAGTGCTGATCTGTGGGGGCCAGCCATGTGCAGCCAGTAAGGATGGAGTCGGGATTCCTCCTCTGCAGCCTCCCATGCTCACACTTCAGAGAGCCGCTCTCTGGTTCTTGAGAATGTCCCTCTTGAGCTGCAGGGGAGACATCCACGTCTATGCAGGTACAGGGGAAGGAGTCACCATTATAAACCCTCTCTGCAAGTGCTCCAAGGCTGTTGTGGGGGAAGAGTTCTGTTGCCAGATGTTGGCAAGAAGAAACAGTTCTTTTGGCAGCCTTGAGCGTTCCCAAGCGGGCAGTTAAAGGGATCTAGGGGTTGGTTGTCCTAGGCATGCGACCTTGAGATGTTAGACACTATGTTAATGTTCGTCAGGGAGGAGAGCGAATAAAATCATGTGGGTTGAGTCTGTAGTTTTTATAGACCAAGGCCGAGGCCCTGCCAGGAAGAGGCAGAGCTTAGCAAGCTGGCCTGTCTCTTCTGGAGTCGGGACTCTGAACTTGAGCACAGGGACATAGGAAAGGCAGCAGCCAGGACTGAACTATCACCCTGATGGCAGTGACCTGGGGAAAACAGCCTGTGTCCCAGGGTCCCCAGACCATCTCCTGTGTGTTCCTTCTGGGGCATTGTCCTTTGGCTCTGTGAGCGCAGCCGCACTCAGAGTGGGTCTCTGTTGCCTGCATCTAAAGCACTGGAACTAAGCCAGAGTCCCGACCACACTGATCCCTGCCCCCATGGAGCATGCCTCTTACCAGGGTAGATAAAAGAAAAATCAGGAGCCCGGGGTGTGGCTCAGTGTTAGGGTCCTTGCCCAGCATGCACAAGGTCCTGGATTCCATCCCCAGCACCCCAAAAATGAAACAAAGAAACAGTGTGTGGGGGGCATCCAGTGGCTCTGGTTTGATGACCCCGGCCTGGGCTCTCTTAGCTCTCTTGCTTAAAGATTGTATTCCTGAACATCTTTTGCTTGATGTCAAACTTCATATAGAAATTTGCACTGATTCTGATTCCCAGGGAAGATCAAGATCGCATTTCTCATGGAGGTCTGCAAAATGACTCTCTGGTTGAGACATTAGTCTGCTTCTGTTTGAGGACCCCAACTGGCAAAATACAGTTTCTTCACCAGTGAAATATCAGATTGACCCTGAGTTGCAGCCAATGTTCCAAAGCTCTGTTTGAATGTGTCCCCTCCAAAATTCATGTGTTGAAATTTAGTCCCTTTGGTGGTGGTATAAAGAAGTGTGACCCTGGGGAAGTGATTAGATCATGAGACTCCACCCTTATAAAAGGGGCTGGAGGCAACAAGTTTGGCTCCCTTTGCTTTTCTGCTCTGTTCTGCCATGGGAGGACATGAGGGCACAACATTCCTCTCCTCTGAAGGATGCAAGGCACCATCTTGGAAGCAGAGAGCAGTTTCCATCAGACACCAATCTTCTTGCTGCCATCTTTTTTTTTTTTTATTTAATTTTGATCCATTGAACACAAATGGAGTACAGCTATTGTTTCTCTGTACACAAAGTAGAGTCACACCATCTGTGCATTCATACATGTACACAGGGCAATGATGTCTGTCACACATTCTGTTATTATTACCCCCCTACCCTGACCACACCCCTCCCTTCCCTCTATGCTATCTAGCCTTCCTCCATTCTTGCCCCCCCTCCACCCCGCATTATGCATCATCATTCACTTATCAGAGAGACCATTCGGCCCTTGGATTTTTGGGATTGACTGATCTCACTTAGCATAACAGTCTCCAACATCATCCATTTACCTACAAATGCCATAATTTTATTCTTCTTTATGGCTGAGTAATATTCCATTGTGTATGTATACCACAGTTTCTTTATCCATTCATCTACTGAAGGGCATCTAGGTTGATTCCATAATCTAGCTATTGTGAATTGGGCAGCTATGAACATTGATGTGGCTGCATCACTGTAGTAATCTGATTTTAAGTCCTTTGGGTATAGGCCAAGGAGTGGGATAGCTGGGTCAAATGGTGGATCCATTCCAAGTTTTCTAAGGAATCTCCACACTGCTTTCCAGAGTGGCTGCACCAACTTGCACTCCCACCAGCAATGTATGAGGTGTACCCTTTTCCTCACATCCTCGCCAACACCTGTTGTTGCCTGTATTCTTAATAAAAGACATTCTAATTGGGGTAAGATGAAATCTTAAGGTGGTTTTGATTTGCATTTCTCTTATAACGAGGGATGTTGAACATTTTTTTTTTTTGATGTGATGAATTACATTTATTGATTTCCGGATGTTGAACCATGGCTTGGTTTTTTTGTTGAATATGAGAGTAGCTACTCCTGCTTGTTCTCAGGCTCCATTTGCATTGTATACCAATTCACATTCAGCCTCTTGGCTGCCATTGCTGTAAGGTAGGTCTCCTCTACGTCTGTTTGAAAGTTAAAAAGATCTATTCTTTGCCAGTTGCTTCCATCCAGGGCTAAGATGTTCCAAGCCTTGGAAATCTGTGCACAACAGCACAAAGTTACTATGTCCAAGAAGGAAAATATTCACATTACAAAAAGAATCCAGACCAATGCTATGTACATACTTAGTGCATTCTGGATTAGACCAAGTAAAATTTAACAACAAGCTGAACAGCATTCTTAAGAGAAGTTCTTTGGGCAACTTTTTGTTAATAAGGCCTTCATCACTGTTTGAGAAAACCATGGCCGAACGACCGCGAGCGCGCCCACAGCCCCGAGTCACACGGCGCCGGCGACGCCCGTTGTCCTGGTGACGCCAACATTTTTTCATAAATCTATTAATAGCTTGAAGTCTTGCTGCCATCTTGATCTTGGACTTGCCAGCCTCCAGAACTGAGAAACAAAATTCTATTCTTATTTATTTTTTTGAGATGGGGTCTTGCTTCTGTTGTCCAGGCTGCCTCAAACTCCTGGATTCAAGTGATCCTCCTTCCTCAGCCTTCATAATAGCCAGGATACAGACACAGGTCACCATCCAGCCCCTCCCTCCTGCCCTCCCTCCCTCCCTTCCTTCCCTCCCTTCCTCCTTCCTTTCTTGTACTGGGGAGGGAAGCCAGGGACACTGTATCACTGAGCCACATCCCCAGCCCATTTTATTTTTTTATTTTGAGACAGGGTCTTGCTAAATTGTTGAGGTCAGCCTCAAACTTGTAGTTCTCCTGCCTCAGCCTCCTGAATTGCTGGGATTATAGGTGTGTGCCAACATGCCAAACATTTTTTTTCTTTTTTTTGTACTAGAGATTGAACCCAAGGGTGCTTTGCCACTAAGCTACATCTCCAGTCCTTTTTATTTTTTATTTTGAGACAGGGTTGCTGAGGGCATCACTGAGTTGCTGAGGCTGGCTTTGAACTTGCGATCCTCCTGCCTCAGACTCCCAAGCTGCTGGGATCACAGGTGTGTGCTACTACTATGCAGGGCCAGAAGGTTTTTATGTAACCCTTGAAGGGACTCCATTGCTCTGTGCGCCCAGAGGCAGGGATTAGGGCATGTGCCACAGTCCCCCTGGCAGGGGACTCTCACCCAGGCAGAGAGGCCTGCTGCAGGGGGAAGAGGAGGACGGAGTGGGCACCCTCAGTGCCTGGGCGCGCTGGAGCTGGTGTTGGTCTCCTGCCTCCGGCCTCTAGTCACTTCCCTCGCCATGGCCGGAGGGAAGCGACCCCTTGGTCTGCCAGTCCAATCAGCACCTCTGGGAACAAGAGAGCTCAGACTCCCCCAGACCATCCCGGGCAGTGCTGGAGTCTGGTCCGGTCCCCTCCGCGGCCCCCTTTGCTCTCTCATGCTGCTGCAGCCTGGGTCACTCTTTTTTCTTTTTTTAATTATTATATATTTTTTAAGGACATAATACCTTATTTATTTATTCATTCATTCATTCATTCATTCATTCATTCATTCATTTCTTGGTGCTGGGAATTGAACCCAGGGCCTCGTGCTTGCGAGGCAGGCACTCTACCCACTGAGCTATGTCCCCAGCCCTACTGATTTGTTTAATGTGGTGCTGAGGATCGAACCCAGGGCCTCACACATGCCGGACAAGCACTCTATCACTGAGCCCCAGCCCCAGCCCGTGTCATTCTTCTCCCCGGCAGAACCCTCTGTCTGGGATGCTCAGGCCCCCCAGACTCTATCTTTCTGCTGTCTCCTCCTGGGGGAAGCCCACCAGCTGCCCAGAGAGCACGTGCTGGCTCTCCCTCCCCTCGGCACCACTGCCCACTGCCTCGGGCTTCGGGAGCCATGTACACACCCAGGGGTCTGCAGGAGGTGCCTGCTCCCTGGGGTCCCACAGGGTTGTGACCTCCCGTTTTCCACGGGTCTCTCCCATCTGGGCAGGGGCCCTGTTGGTCAGGTGGCCAGCCTTAGACACAGGGGTGTGAAGAGAACATGAAGGAAGCATATTCTACCTCAACCTGTCACCTGTCCCCAACCCGCAGTTGACTTGCCCTGAGGACTGGGCACACAAATCCCCAGACACAGCCCTCCCTACCACAGTACTACCCACACTCCAAGCCCTGCCAGGGTACCCCCAGGTCAGCACCCTCGGCCCCTCCATAAGAAAGACACTCTGCTCCGCTGCACTTTGCACAAAAATGTATTTCTGTGTCATCCCAAAGTACAGACATTTCCCCAGGCCCCAGGCGGAGAAAGCAATGTGATATGAGCTCTGCCCTGGGTCTGGCTGGGGCTGCCAGGGCCTGGATGGAAGGAAGGGGTCAAGGTGGCCATCCGCCACACTGCGGGGAACAGGGCTGAGCCCCCTTCCCAGGGCCTGGAGGGAGAGACACAGGGAGAATAGGGCCAGTTACTTCTCCCTGAGGCTGCCTGGG
This sequence comes from Glaucomys volans, assembly GCA_020662805.1. Classification (NCBI taxonomy): domain Eukaryota; kingdom Metazoa; phylum Chordata; class Mammalia; order Rodentia; family Sciuridae; genus Glaucomys; species Glaucomys volans. Next base: position 313,408 of record JAJEJO010005757.1, read on the forward strand.
CTGTTCTGCCAGGGAATCCAGCACAGGGCCAGGGAGGAAGGCTGCCTGCGGGGTTGGCTCTGCCCCGGGTCTCTGGTTCCACGTGGCCCACCACCCGTATGTCCGATGAGAAGCGACTCAGCGTTAGAGCAGGGGACAGGCCTGTCACGGGGTCTGCAACACAGCATAGAGCTTCCAGGTACAGCCTGGGCTGCCGGGCTGGCCTAGTGCTGGGCTGGAGGCGGCTGCCTGCTGTCACTCTGAAGGGCTGCAGTGGGGACCTCCTACCTCCAGGATTGGCATGGGGTCCTCTGGGCAGCGGGGCAGGGGTGAATGAGGCAGGTTCAATTCTGCTGGTGGGGGTGCCAGGGCACCTTGGGAGCTTGTGGGAACTGAGGGCTACGGAGAGCGGGAGCAAGGCCCTGGCCCCAGAAGGCGTTGGCTTCTGGAGCTGGGCAGGGACGGGATGTGGGTGGCAGAAGGGGCAGTAGAATCTGCCCCTGAATTCTGACCATCCTGGGCTGGGGCCTTCAACAGCCTGGGGCCTGGTGGGAGACGCGAGGCTGTCTCCATAGCAGCGTGGCCGCAGCAGGCCTGGCCAGAGGGTGGGGGCCTTCGGAGCAGGGGCAGCCTGGCCCTTAGCCCGGGAGCCACTCACTTTCCTGCCCCCGAGGGCCCGCAGCCGGGAGCACCAAGGCTTCTGGGAGACCCAGTGGGGTTAGTTTTAATCCCCACACTCCATCAGCCGTGCCCAGGAGCCCAGTGGGGTTCTCAGGCCTGGGGGTTGCGTAGGGTGCTGAGCAGGCTGATCCCGGCCGGCTCTTTTCAGGACAGATGGGAAGCCGGCCAGGGTCTGAGTTCACTAGGAAAGGACAGGACACTCACGATGTTGGAGGCGTCAGGTCTGGCTGGGGCAGGAGTGAGTGTGGCAGCGATGAAGGCTTGGAGTTGGGTGGAGAGTGGCCAAGGAAGCGGCAAGAATTCGGGGAGGTTTCTTTTGTTTTTGTAGAGAAATCATACACACAAAACTTCACACTTCCTAACCAAAAAAATAATATATATATATGTATATATATATATAATATATATATCTCACTAATGTTAAGGAAAAGCGTCGGTTGTGCAAAAGTCCTCTCTGTCTTTGTCACTCGGGAGGCTCCTGGAAAGTCCCTGCCAGATGGGCCACGTGAGCACGTCCTCCAGGCCTGTGGTCCGAGCAGTGGCGGCTGCGGGCGGAGGCCTCTATCTGGACGTGTCCATGTTCTCCTCTTTAAAGTTACTGCAGTGCTCGATCACCTTGCTGTGACAACAGGGACAGAGGGTTGGAAGGTGCGGGTGGGTCCTGGAGACTGGCCGCTGGTCAGCAGGAGCAATGCTGGTGCTGACGGCTGAGAAGGTTTCCTGGCACGAATCCTGAGGCTACATGGGCTCCCCTCCTGACCCAGGGCATGGTGGGCAGGGCCACCCAAAGTGGCCAGCCACCTCCGAGCCCTGCCCCTTTCCTCAGCAGCACCCCACTTCCTCTTCCCTCTCGTCTGAGAGGTTCTCCAGGAGCTGCACATCGAATGCACCCAGGAACCAGGCGCGCTGCTCTGGCCGCAGGCCCAGGCTGGACGAGGGCAGCTGTGCGCGCCAGGCTGACCCCTGGGAACTGCTGCCCACTGCCGTCAGCTGTCACCCTGGACCCTAGGCACTCGCCCATTCAGCACACTGGGGGCCTCTGGGCTGGGGGCTCTCTGTGGACTGCCCGTGCTAACAGTGCCCCGGGCCACAGCCTCTTCAGGAGCAGAAGGGATGCCCAGGGGGACTCAGGTGCCTCCTCCTGTGCCCTCCAGTGTTGTCGGCGCCTGGCTGTAGACAGGGCCACCAGCTCAGACCCTGTCCCAGGCCTCAGAGAGATGTTCGACGGCACCAGGACAGTTAGCTGGCCCGTCTTACCCAGAGCTTTTCTTTCTTTCTTTTTTTTTTTGAATTATATCTCAATATGGTTGCTTTTTTTCCTTTCCCCTGGAGCTTTTCAAATATCCTGGGATCCCCGTTTACCAGGAGACTTCCAAGCTTGCTTTCTAAATGCACTAGAAAAGAAAAGGCCTTTTTTTATGTTTGGTGGGGGGGTCCTGGGGATTGAACCCAGGGATGCTTCATCACTGAGCCACATCCCCAGCCTGTGCATTTTGAGATAGGGTCTTACTGAGTTGCTTAGGGCCTCACTATGTTGCCCAGGCTGCTCTCAATCTCGGGCTCGGAGTCGCTGGGATTATAGGTGGGCACCACTGCGCCAGGCTGGGCTTGTCTATTTTAAACAAATTTTCCTTGTGATGTTTTGGGAGATTAAGAACCACTCATTTCACCATTTCCAAACTCAGACAACACTGTCAGTTAATGTTTAAGCCGTGCTTTCTCCAAACACCCTGGCAGAACCAGCTGCTGCCTCTGGCCATGTGCATCATTTTCTGGAGCCTCTGAGCACCAGGCCCAGTCTCTCTGGTTTCCTTCTACTCTACCCCATGATCAGAACCATGACAAAGTCCACAGAAGTTGACTTGACTACACTCCCCTCTGGAATGGATCTTGGATATAGGAAGGTCAACGCCATCATGGCTGGTTCTGACATTTGGCGTCCTGAGTCTTTCGTGTGCCCAGGTTGATAGGACAATTGGAACTGATGTTTCAGACCAGCAATGAAACCCAGAGAGCAACTGAAGGCTGGTGACTGGCATGTCCATGACCTTCACATCAATATATCTGCAGTGCTGGGGGTTGCGCCCAGGGCTTGGCGCACAGTAGGCGAGTGATCTGCCAGGGAGCTCCATCTCCAGCCCAGCAGTGACTCTCATTCACCTTCACACAAACTCACTCACCTTGCCCCGTCTGATCCATGGCATGTACCTTACCATGCTCTGCCCTTTTCTTTTGCAATGTCTTTGGCCAAAAATATAAGTCACTTGCTAGTGCCTGGTCACAAAAGGATGGAATTTGTTGGGACTAAAAGAAAACTAAGCTCACAAATAAGGGCAACAGGGCCACTCTGCCATCTGGTTTCCCACAGCACTGTGGCTGTAATGGCCCTGAAAGGCCCCAGTTGGACATCTATATACTGCCCACCACTCAACCCTGAGTGGCCCCTGGAACTCCAGCTGTTCCTAACCAGCCGTGTCCCTGCCACCCCACACCAAGGCTCCAGGCAGAAGTATACTGCTGGTCTCTTACCGGGCCATTTCCTTGGTCTCCTGCCGTGCGGTTGCCATCTTGATCACGTCCCTCAGAAGGGGCATTCCACCTTCTCTGACCAGCAGGGGGCAGTACTTGTCAGCTGTGAGGCAGGGCAGACAGCGATGACAGGGAGGCTCTCTCATCAGCCTGTACCAGAAACCCACCCTTGCTTTGAGGACTACCTGAAGGGGGCAGCTAGCTGCAGGGACCCCGTGGAGGCAGGGACAAGCGCATTTGCCTGGCCTTGAGGCGGGAGCTGCTGTGTCCACCTGGGGGAGGCAGTAGGTGAGCCTTGCAAAGACTTCCCTATTGTGGTTTTCCCCAGTGGCCCTACACACAGTGAGCCCCTGTAAGTTTGGTGGAAACGCACATTCCTGCCCCTGGCCCTGCTGTTACCAGGGATTGAACCCAGGGGAGCTCCACACTGAGCTCCAGCCCCAGTCTTTTTCCCAGACAGGGTCTCGCTTAGTTGCTAAGGCTGGCCTGGGACTTGCCATCCTCCTGCCTCAGCCTCCTGAGTGCCCGGGACCACAGGCATGGCCCCTGCACTGGCTCAGGAGCCTGTGTTTATGTACAAAACCCACCACTGTGTGCAGAAGCAGGTAGGTGGGTTTTGTTTTTCAATATTTTTTAGATGTTGATGGACCTTTATTTTATTCCTTTATTTATATGCGGTGCTGAGAATCAAACCCAGTGCCTCGCACGTGCTAGGCAAGCGCTCCACCACTGAGCCCCAGCCCAGCCCATAGGTAGGTTTCCGACTGTTCACTCATACTGGGCAGGAAGAACTAAGAAAGCTGGCTGCTGGCTGTCTTCTGGTGACAGGGCAGGGGACAGCCATCATGCCAGCATCCCACAACACGGGAGGCTCTGCTCTGAGGCACAGTGCCGACCCAGCTGTCAGAGTCTCCCCAGGACGCTTCTGCTCCCAGCTGGGTGAGTGACAGGACCAGGGGCAGTGGGCACTCACGGTAGACAGACACGAGGTTGTACAGGGCCCAGGTTGCCCAGTGCTGGCTGACAGGCGAGATGCCCTGGGGAAGGAGGCGCAGAATCGGCTCGAAGGACCTGAGGAAGAGAAACCAGTCACTTCTGGGTGGGAGTAGGGGGTGAAGCTTTTTTGTCTGAGGGTTCTCCACCCTGAGGACCTTAGGGTGAACGGGCCAGCGGTAAGACGCCAGGGAGAGGCAGCAGCTGGCCCCTCACCTCACTGCAAGCTCTACTAGGAATGCCAAGGGACCCAAGAGGGAGGCAGGCGGCCACAGGCAGATGGAGCAGAAGCTGGGGTGCTCAGCAAAGGGGATACATGGGGGTGGGAGGGGAAAAGCAAACAGGGAAGCAGAAAGAAGAGTGACCCCATTTCCTCCCAGGGTCTTGCTTGGGCCAACGTGAAGCTATGGTTGAAAAGCCCCCAAAAAAGGCCAAGGAAAAGCTCAGGGCCAGCAATTCCACTCCCTCCCTCCTCCTCCTCCCCCAGGGACTGCAGTACTTGGGGCCTCAGTAAAGCTGCTGGTGTGATCGTGACCCTCGTCCCCCAATATGAGAGTCCAACTTATGTGTCCATCAGGACCGCGTGGCACAAAGCAAGGACTCAGTCACAAATTGGAGAGGGAGACCCATGGTAACTGGCGATCCTGTCTTAGCACAGTAGCAGCTGGTGCCAGCTGGACTGCAAGGTATGACACATGTGCTACAAGAGCTGTGGGAAGAGGGAGCCGGACGGCCAGCGGTGGGGCGTTCGGGGAATGAGAGCGTGAAGGCCCGGAAGGAGTGCCAGTAGGCGCAGCCGAGCAGGAAAAGCGCACCAAGCTGCACAGCTGAGCTGTGTCCCTTGTGCCCTTGGCTGTGTGTGGCCGGACCTCAAGGAGGAAAAACAAAACCTGCAGAGGACTAAGAGAGAGGCAGAGCGCTGCGGCCAGACCCTGTGGGACGCGTGTCGGGCCCGCACCTGTAATTGATATTTCTCCGGGAGTTGATGTCCCAGCTCTGGATGGCGGCCCACATGCGCTCCTCCACCTCCTCCCGCTGGGGTTCACAGACGCCCCAGGCCTCAGGCCCGTCGAACATGATGTGGGAGAGCACCCCGCAGGCGTTGTAGGAGACCTCAATGCCGTCGGCCTTGCTCTCCAGAAGGTTGCTGCCAGCAGGGAAAAAGAGAAATGGAGTCCCAGTCTCTGCGGACACTGCTGCTGGGCTGCACTTGGGAGCACGTGCCAGAGTTCACACTTGTTCACACTCAGACTCCTTCTTTTTTTTGGAACCAGGGATTGAACTCAGGGACACTCGGCCACTGAGCCACATCCCCAGCCCTATTTTGTATTTTATTTAGAGACAGGGTCTCACTGAGTTGCTTAGGGCCTCGCTAAGTTGCTGAGGCTGGCTTTGAACTCATGATCCTCCTGACTCAGCCTCCCAAGTCACTTGGATTACAGGCTAGACTCCTTCTAAAGGGGATTTGAGGTTACTTAAGAGAGTTGCAAGAGGACCATTTGTGGAAAGTTGAAAGAGTAAGAAACTATATTACAGAGGGAAGATGACATCTGTAACAGAAACCTAGGCCAAGAACAGTGTGGCGACCGAGCAGACTGGTTCTGAGCATCCTGGCAGCCAGGACAAAAAAGGGAAGGCAGGAGTTACCAACCTGAAGACGCTGATGAACTGGGAAGTCATTAGCTGAGGCCGCAGCTCCTTCACCTCTGCCACATTCCCCAAGAGTCCCAGCATATTTCGATGTAGCTCCTGCTTTTCTGGGAATTCCTGGCAAAATGAGAGCCATTGCCACCACTGTTATACCTAATTACTTGGTTTCTGACATGTTAATCTGAAAGCTATGGGCATCTGTCTGGCCATTCCAACTAGACAAAGGGTTCCAATAGGCCTCCTGCTGTCCAGGGAACCCAGGGGAGCCGGCACTCTCAGTGAGGGACTAAAAGGTGGAGGTTCCTGGTACAAGACAAAGGCTGAGAAGACGGCTGACCTCTGGACAAGCATAGTTCCACTTATCAAAGCTCAGGATGTGTTTCTGGAAAGCCCTTGGACCCTAGAGTGAGGATCGCAGGCTGCTTTTAGGATGACTGATCATCCTCCTGCACAGAATTCTGTCCAGTGGACATCATGATGGGCTCAGCCAGCATGGGCAACCTGAGAAATGATGGCTGGGAAAGAAGACGGGGCTGGGTTCCCCGGGAGGTGGGAAGGAGGGCTCTAAAGAGTCCCAGGCACCTCGAGCAGGTAAGGGGAGGTCTTGCTTTGTTCCCAGCCAATCCTAGGCTGGGGTACCCACGCAGTGGCCCGTGGGAGCCCCATGAGGGGTGCTGACGGGTCGAGTTGTGGGAGCCGAGGGTCCGGAGAGCACTGCATAGGCATCTGGGGCGCCTGCGCTGCAAGGTGGACACTACCTTCAGGCAGTCCAGGAAGAGCTTCATGCCATTGAAATTAAGGAACATCTCGCAGTTGTCAGGCGTCTCATCCGTGATGTTCCAGAGGGCGCTCCAGGAGAACTCCATCACCTGGTCACACTGGGGGAGAGGGTGGGGCTCAGTACCTGAACCAGGATGTCCCTGGGCAAGCCTGTTCCCTCTGGGCTGGGGGAAGGGCAGAGTGGCTCCTGAAGACCCAACTTACTATCTTGTCCAGCAGCTTCTTCTGAATCAGCTTCAGCATGGTCTGTGGATGGAAGAAAGAACTTGCCAGAGGGTTGGGCTCTGAATGAGCTCAGCCCCCAAGAACCCAGGACAGATGGAGAAGAGAGCTGGTGACCTGTTCCCAACAAGATCAAATCTTCACATGGCCCTGGGAGGCTACTGGGAGGCATACAAGGCATGGATCCTGGGAACTTGGCACCAGGAGGCCAGGGTGCTGGTCCTGGCCCCGTGCTGGCTCGCTGTGACTTTGGGTCCAGCCTTTGCTGTGCTTGTGCTTCCCCAGCATGAAAGGAGAGGAGGGGAATCCTTGTCAGCATTGCCTACACCCCCCCTCACCTGGGCCTGGCTTGTCCTGGGCGGGGAAGTGCTATAGACAGTGACCCCAGACAGCACCATGCTTCTCCCTAGAGCTACTAATGGGGGCATGGGGAGGGGAGGCTCACACAGAACTCGCTGGCTTCATCCCAGTTGGGATGTATATGGGGACCCCAATCTGGTCTGAGAAGGCACAAGTGACTTGTGGGAACTAATGGATGAGTGGCAGAGGATTGGAGAGGTGGAAGGAATCAACAGGGTCATAAGCAACATTCACCACTAAGAAATTCTTCCAGGAGCTGGAGACGTAGCTCAGAGATAGAGCACATGCTTAGCACATGCACGGGTCTGGGTTCGATTCCAAAGCACCAGAAAAAAAAGAAAAAGGAAAAGGAAGTGCTTCCCTTGGTCAAGCCTAAATCCTTCCTGCCTCCCTGCGCCTTCCTCCCTACTCCTCACGCCCAGCCCCCTCCCCACAGTGGCAGGGAGAGCTCCTCGGGGAGCAGGCAGCGTACCACAACAAAGCCCATCTTGCCCACGGCTTCCTTGTGGTCGTTGTCCACCTGGCAGACCAGGGCGTTGCACAGGTGCACAGCGATGCGCTGGATGGACTCGTCCTGCCGGGTGGGGTTGAGGATGCTGAGCAGCAGCTCGTTGACCCGGCGGTACTGGAATTCCAGTTCCTCGGGGATGCTGAAGTTGCAGAGGGTCAGGCAGCAGTTCCGCTGCACCTGGGCAGGGATGGGAGGCAAGCAGAGCAAGTTCAGGGCTCAGGGTGCTCTCAGGAGGTGCGAGGTCACCCAGCAGGTCCAGGCTCCCTGGAAGAAATACTCACAGAGAAGAACCAAGAACCGTGAGGGAATGACTTTACGGTTATAAAATGAACATACGAGTCACTGTCACCTGGGTCAGGAAACAATTCCCCCAGCACATATGTCCCTCCTGACCACACGCTCCAGCCCCACCCACTCCCGCCTCAGGGAAATCACTCTCAATCAATCTCTCTCTATTTAATATCTTTATTTTTTAAAATTTATTTTTATATGGAGGTTAGGATCGAACCCAGTGCCTCACACATGAGGCAAGCGCTCTACCACTGAGCCCCAGCCCCAGCCCTTTTTAGTTCTTCTTCTTCTGATTATTATAATGTTTCTGGTTTTTTTTTTGTTTGTTTTGTTTTTTGTTATTTTGAACCCAGTTCAATTCCCAATACCACAGAGTTACAACCCAGACCTTCTTAACATTTTTATTTTGAGACAGGGTCTTGCTAATTTGCAGTCCTCAGGCTGGGGTTGTGGCTCAGTGGTAGAGTGCTTGCCTGGCATGTGTGAGGCCCTCGGTTTGAATCTCAGCACCACATATAAATAAATAAAATAAAATAAAATAAAATAAAATAAAATAAAATATCCATTGACAACTAAAAATATATATATAAAAAAACTTGTAATCCTCCTGCCTGTCTTTTAAGTCATTGAGATTATAGGCATGCTCTGTCACACCAGAGTCTTCTTGCTTCTTTCTGTTCAACACTTTGCAAAGATCATTTCATTGCAATATAGTATTCCATTGCATGATACCCCAACTGATTCATCCATTCTCTTGCTAAGGAACATGACATGACTTCCACAGTGGGCTCCTGTACACAGTGTATTATACGTGCATCCTGGTGTACATGGCCTGGGTTCTCTAGGGCACACACGTCGGGTGGGGCTTCTGGGTCACAAGTGTGCATGTCTTCAACTTTATTAGGTAACGCCCAACTTTTACAGAGTAGCCATGCTAGTTGAACCTTCCAGCAGCAGTGTCTGAGGCTCTGATTGCTCCACATCCTCAATTTCTCTTTGCACCGTCTGCAGCTTTATGTATATTTTTACAGTGTTAGCACATTTTCCTTGTCATCTAATTTCCGCCTTTCTTTCTTATTAGATATTGGATGTTCACCATACTTACATAACCTTAACTTTTACTTCTTTTCCTCCAACCTGCTTATTTATCTCTCTCTCTCTCACTCACACACACACACATACACACACGCACATTTTTTTTTTTTTTAAGGTGCTGGGGATGGAACCCAGGGCTTCATGCTTGCCTGGCAAGTGTTCTCTAACTGAGCTATACCATCAGCCCGTTTTAAAGTTTATTTTCAGATGGTCTCAGTTGCTCAGGTTGGCTTCTAATTGGTGATCCTGCCTCAGCCTCGAGTAGCTAGGATTACATGTGTGCACCACTGTGCCCAGCCTCCCGTTTTTTTCTTTTTGGTACCAGGATTGAACCCAAGGGAGCATTACCACTGAGTCACATCCCCAGCCCTTTTTCATTGTGAGACAGGGTCTTGCTAAATTGCGGAGGCTGACTTTGAACTTGGATTCTCCTGCCTCAGCCTCCCAAGCCACTGGGATTACAGGTGTGTGTCATGGTGCAAGGCCCATATTTTTTTAACTTAAGAAAAAGTTTAAATTATAAAAGCAATACTTATTTGCTGTAAAAAGGTCATATAATGCTATCTGAGCAGAAGTCTCCCCTTTCATTCCCCAGAAGTGATCACTGTTAAGCATTTGGTGCACATCCTTCTAGATTTCTCCTTCATTCAAATACAAACATATATTTGTGGGGGGAGGAGGCACAAAAAATATACAGACTGATCCAAAACTTCTTTAACTTTATGTTGTGGACGTTTTCCATGTAGGATCCAGGGATTATATTGTGATAGCCCAGTGTGTGGTTAGACTATATGTTACTTTTCCAGGACCCTGTTCCTAAAATAGTTTAGTTTCCTCTGATTTCTACTTAATCAAACAAGGGTGTACGTATCTGTGTCTGTGTGTGTGTGTGTCTGTGTGTGTGTGTGTCTGTGTGTGTGTGTGTCTGTGTGTGTGTCTGTGTGTGTATGTGTCTGTGTATGTGTCTGTGTGTGTATGTGTATATATACTATTATTATTTTACATATTTTTTAGTTGTCAGTGGATCTTTTGATTTATTTATGTATGGTGCTGAATATCAAACCCAGGGCCTCACACCTTCCAGGTAAGCATTCTACCACTGAGCCACAACTCCAGACCATTATTATTATTATTATTATTATTATTATTATTATTATTATTATCGGTGCTCGGGATTGAACCCAGTGGTACTCTTCAACTGGGCTGTATTGCTATATTCTTGGCCCTTTTCTGTGTGTGTGTGTGTGTGTGTGTGTGTGTGTGATACTGGTAATTGAACTCAGGGGCACTTGGCACTGAGCCACATCCCCAGCCCTATTTTGTATTTTATTTAGAGACAGGGTCTCACTGAATTGCTTAGGGCCTCGCTAAGTTGCGGAGGCTGGATTTGAACTCGCGATCCTCCTGCCTCAGCCTCCCAAGTACTGGGATTACAGGTGTGCATCACCATACCCCTCTATTCTTGGCCCTTTTTATTTTTTTGAGACAGAGCCTTGCTAAATTGCTGAGGCTGGCCTTAAACATGTGATCCTCCTGCCTCAGCCTCCTGAGTCACTGGGATTCCAGTTGTGTACAGATGGGTGCCCAGCCCCAGTTTTCAATTCTAAGAACATTTCTAATTGCAGAATTTCTGGATTGAAAAATAGATGCATTTACAATTTTCATAGGTTCTGCCAATTGTCCCCCAAAAGGCTGTAGGATTCATCCCACACCAGCAGAAAGTACAGGAATGCTCCCCACTCCTTGGTCAGTGTTGGGTACAACATGCTCTTAAGATTACATGGGATCGTGTTAATTTTAATTGCCACGTTTGATAGGGCTTATTAATTCATCTGGGAGTCTCCAGCTGGCTTTTTTTTTTTTTTTTCATTAAAAAAAATATCTGGGCTGGGGTTGTGGCTCAGTGGTAGAGTGCTTGCCTAGCATGTCACATAAAAAAATGAATAAATAAAAACAGTTTAAAAAATATATCCCAGTCAGGTACAATGGTGCACACTTGTAATCCCAGCGACTTGGGAGGCTGAGGCAGGAGGATTGCAAATTCAAGGCCAGCCTCAGCAACTGAGCAAGACCCTGTACCAAAATAAAAAATAAAAAGGGCTGGGGACGTAGCTCAGTGGTAAAGCACCTGGGTTCAATCCCCAGTACAAAAAAAAAAAAAAGAAAGAAAACACATTGCTTTTTATCTGATTATAAAACCAATCTTAATGTAGAAAGAACAATCACTCAGAAGGCTGGAGAAGTGGGTGTTCTCATCCCTGCAGAGGTTGTGTCCCCACGCTGGCCCTTCTGGGGAACAATGGTAATAAGTGCCAAATGCTTAAAAACACGCACACACATTGCCTGTGCAATTCTAGTCTAGAAATGTATTATGATGATAAGATGATCAATTAAGTAATCAAGTATAGTTGGCAAAGTATTGTTTGAAAGAGTGAAAGATTAGAAAGACCTAAGACTGCATGACCGATGTGATCCTACAACATGTACAATCAGAAAAATGAGAAATTATACTCCATTTATGGATGACTTATCAAAATGCATAAATGCATTCTACTGTCATGTATAACTAATTAGGGGGAAAAAAAAGCAACCTAACTGTTCTGCCTTGGGGACCTGAGTCAATCACTGCCGCTGGCACACTTGGCAGAGCCCTGACCTGCAAGTCTGTGGGGTGGGGCTTGGCCATGGTTCCAGGGCCCTGCAGAGGGCATGGCTGAACGGTCTCTCTGTGGAAGAGGACAGTGAGCACCATGTTGGGGTCAGCAATTAGGAAACTGAATATCAGAGCCAGTTATATCTGCGGCTGCGGGGAGATTGTGAACGACTTTCACTCCCTAGACAATTCATTCTCATATTAGTTGAGGTTTCTTTGTTTTTGTTTTCTGCTTTTTTTTGTTTTGTTTTTGGTTCTGGAGATTAAACCTTAGGGTGTTGTCCCACTGAGCTGCATCCCCAGTTCTTTTTATTTTGACACTATATTTCACAAAATTGCCCAGGCCTCTTTGGGATCCTCCTGCCTCAGCCTTCTGAGTTGCTGGGATTACAGGTGTGAGCCACTGTATCTAGCAAAGACTTTAATTTAAAAATTTTTTTTTTAGCATTGGGTATCTTACTTTTTAATCAGAAAAGAGACATTATTTTAACACTTCATGTTGGAGGGCTGGGTTGTGGCTCAGTGGTAGAGCGCTTGCCTAGCATGTGTGAGGCACGGGCTGATCCTCAGCACCACATATAAATAAATGAAAATAAAGGTCCATCAGCAACTAAAAAAGTATTTCAAAAATTTTTTGTGTTGGATGTGGTGGCCACGCCTACAATCCCAGCACTTCAGGAAGCCGAGACAGGAGCATCCCAAGTTCAAGGCAACTTAGTAAGACCATCTCAAGATGGAAAATAAAAATGAAGGCTGGGAGTGTAGCTCAGAGGTAGAATACCCCAGGTTCAATCCCAGCATCCCTCTCCAATTTTTATTTTTTTTGGGGGGGCGCCTGGGGATGTGAAGTAGCTCAGTGGTAGAGTATTTGGTACTTGCCTGGTATGTGCAAGCCTTGAGTTTGATTCCAAGTACCAGAAAAAAAAAATTGTTAGGGCTGGGGATTTGGCTAGTTAGTGGCAGAGCATTTGCATAACATTGCAAGGCCCTGGGTTCCATCACACAGACACACACACACACACACACACACACACACACACTGTGTTATAAGAATGCTGACATGAGAGATGTTCACATTCACAAGATACCGTTGAAGTGAACATCCACATTTTACAAGTAGTACAGAGAATTTTGAAAATTACCCCATTTACTAAACACATATGCACAGACTAAAACACAGCAACACCTATCCATTGGCAATGGTGTCCCTGGATGGTGAGATTAGGGGAGATTTTTATTTTCTTTACATTTGTAATTATAATTGTTGTATGGCGAAATTTTCATTACTTTTCTAAGAGTAGTAGCTATTAAGAAGAAATGCATCCCAGCAGAGTGTGATGGGGCAGAGGGGCTGCAGAGACAGCACGCCCAAGGCCCAGAGGCAGGAGGCGCGGATGCCTGGGCTGCACGTGGCAGAGTGGCTGAGGTTGGACAGCTGTGGGTCACGGACTTCTGATGGAGCTATATTCTGGGGACACTAAGTGCCAGGTCCAGGAGTCTGGGAGTGCTGCCCTGGGCCAGGGAGCTGGGAGGGAGGCATGCAGAGCCAGGTGGACCCCTGAGGGAGCTGTGTGTCTGGCCCCCTGGGCAGGAGAGGGATGCTGGGCCAGGACGTGTGGACTGTGGTGGACAGGGGGCTCACCGTCACCTCCTGGTAGGATTCCATGCCATTCAGCACCACCTGGATGACCTGCCGGCGCAGCTTGACACTTTGCTCTGAGCGGTACTCGGAATTGGTCAGGTAGAAGAGTGCAGCGCTGCCTGTCACCTGAATGTTCTTGTCATATTTGTGGCACTTGAGGGCAGTGATGACCAGCTGTGTTAAGACAGGGTGGGGCATGGGTTGGAAGAGCTGTGAGGGCTGAGTGGAGAGGCGTGGGCTCTAGAAGGGGCTTGGGAGCTCCGCTGGGGCAGGCAGGCCTGGGGAGGGGTCAGGAATTAGGGCAGGGCCTGAAAGAGGCGAGGTGGAAGGTCAGGCGCTGGCATCACTGGAGGGGCTGGGACTCAGAGCATGACTGGCTGCTCCCTGGGGATGCGCAGGGGTATAGAGTGACCGGGGCTGGGAGTACATGGCTCTAGGCCCTCCAGGTGGGATGGACGGGAGCAGAGGGCCCGGGCTGGGGCTGACCTTCAGGGCCCGCAGAAGCTGGTTGCAGCGTTCAATTCGTGCAATGTCAAAAAGCAGATTGATGGCCCGGGAGGTGATCTCAGGTCGGTGCTCCGTGTAGGCCTCAATGGCGTTCAGCACCTGCTCCTCATTTTTGTCACCACTTACCTGGGGATGGGGTGTGCTTAGGACAGGCCAGAAGAGGCCAGGGTGGGATCCTAGATCCCAGCTTGGTTTCTGGCCCCAGACGCTGCCAGCCCCACCCAGGGCTTCCCTTCTCCCAGGGCTCCCCACCCGCCATGCACCCTCCACTCCCGCCTCTCACTTTGTAGGCAGGAATGTGTGTTAGGCGACACAGGGAGGTCTCAAAGAGCCCGAGGAATTGCAGTGGCCTCTTCAGAGCCCGGAAAGGCATGATGCTGCTCTTGGAAGGCTCGATGCTGGGAAAGAGTGTACTGGGATCAGTGGCATGGGGTCTGACCTGGGCCTCTCCCCAGGAGTGGCTAGGCCTCTACTTAATGTCCTCTTTTCTAGGCCCTCCGGACACTTCCTTTTTCTTTTCTTTCCCTTTTAAGGGCGGGGGACATGGACCCCACATCTTTTTTTTTTTTTTTTTTTTTTGGAACCAGGGATTGAACTCAGGGACACTCGGCCACTGAGCCACATCCCCAGCCCTATTTTGTATTTTATTTAGAGACAGGGTCTCACTGAGTTGCTTAGGGCCTCGCTAAGTTGCTGAGGCTGGCTTTGAACTCACGATCCTCCTGACTCAGCCTCCCAAGTCACTTGGATTACAGGTGTGCGCCACCACGCCTGGCTTCGACCCCACATCTTGATGGAAGGGTGGCAAGGTTACACTGTGGCAAAACATGTGAGACAGGAGCGTTATTGCTGTCATCTTTAGAAAATACCATCTGGCCGGGCGTGGTGGCGCACGCCTGTAATCCAAGCCACTTGGGAGGCTGAGTCAGGAGGATCATGAGTTCAAAGCCAGCCTCAGCAACTTAGCGAGGCCCTAAGCAACTCAGTGAGACCCTGTCTCTAAATAAAATACAAAATAGGGCTGGGGATGTGGCTCAGTGGCCAAGTGTCCTTGAGTTCAATCCCTGGTTCCAAAAAAAAAAAAAAAAAAAAAAATGAAAATACCATTAGGGTTTACCAACAATCCCAAAAGGACAAGCTCTTCAGGCAAACACCAGCTAGCTGGAACCGGCCATAAACCAAAACCAATTACAGGTGGCTGGGTTTGAATAAGACCTCTCCACCAAGCCACCCAGGCACCAACGCCTCTCTAGAAACACCTGATGGGGGCAGATACCGCAGCCTCCTCTCTCACACCCCTCTTATCACACTGTGCCCTCAGTCGGAACAGCTGCTGACGTCCCAGTCATCATGCTCCCGGCCCCAGTGTGTGCTTAGATACTTTTCCTCTGGCAAACTCAGGAAACTGGTAAACCTATTCCTCCTCCTCTCTCCTTCCTGACCCCTGGGGTCATAGTCCTCCAAATATCTGTCCCCACTGACTCACACAGACTGGAGAGGGAGGGCCTGACTTGCTTCTTTATCTCCAGCACCCAGCACTGCCCTTGGCAGAGGGCCCTTCGTAAGTGCGTGGTGACTGCCTACCAGCAACACGGAGGTGGGTCCTACCTGGTCTGCCCCGCTTCCTCGTCCATCTTGGAGATGCTGCAGTTCTCCAGGATCATGTGGCCAGAGATGTCCAGGGACATCAGGTTCCCGAGCTTTTGCACAAAGAGACTCAGCACCTTCCGAGTCAGCTTGAACTTGTAGTAGCTGGAAAGGCGGTCTCGGGAGATGTCCAGGTGTCTGGAGATTGGGTGGGGGCCTAGGTCAGGACCCCTACTCTTTCAGTCCACAGCAGGGGAGGGCCCATGCCTGCCACAACTGCTCCAGGGCATTCTGGGAAAAATTCTGCTGGGACCCAGGTGCCCTAAACAGTCCTCATCCAACTGAAACACCAGGTTGGGTTTAAGGAACGGACTGTCTCTTCCAACCCCACCCTGCATTTGGCCAGGGGGCCCTCCTCCCCTCCGCCCTGCCCCGGAACTCGGGCCAGCAGCTCACCGCAGCTTGTGCAGCTGGACAATGACACGGATGTGGTCATCTGAAAGGTCCATGTTGTAGAGCACAAGGGACACCAGGCTGTCCTTCCACTGGGTTAGGAAGGCGGCGTCACTCGTCTGAATGCCTGAGAGGTCCAAGGCGGCCAGAGAGTTGAGCGGCCGCAGCAGCGACTCCACGGGGACCCCATCGATCATGCGGCCCAGGTTGAGGAAGCGCAGGCGGCTAAAGCCCTCGAAGGTGAAGTCCTTAACCAGCACCTGGCAGGTGGGGTTGACGAGGCATTCGTCCTCACAGCCCCCGGGGTTTTCCTCCTCATAGAAAATGTTGGCACAGCCGAAGAGGCTCAAGGACACCAGGGTGTGGCTAAAACTCCGCAGCGTCTGCAGGCTCTTGGCGGACAGTTTCTCGCAGTTGGTCAGGTACAGCTCCACCAGGTCCTGGGAGCAGGTCAGCTTCGTCAGCACTGTCACCCACCCAGCTGGGGCCTTGCCCTGACCTACAGGTGCTGGGAAGGGGCTTATGCGGTGGGAAGGGCCCCGGGCAGCACTTGGGATGGGTGCACGGGAGGCACAGCCTGCCCCTGCCCTGGCCTGGCCCTCTCAGACGGCCTACTCTGGCTGTGACCAGTGCCCTGGTGAGGACAGTCTAACCTGCTTGCGAATGGCCTCCAGGTCCTGGTCCTGCACCAGGTCCTCACGGAGGTGGATCCGGGTGAGGCGGGTACTGCGGGGGTCAGAGAAGAGGCTGAAGAAGCTCTCGTGTGGCTCGAAGGTGCAGGCGGTGTTGACCAGCTCCACATACCTGGGAAGAAGAAAGCCTGGCTCCAGGAAGGGCCCAGGGCCCAAGGCTTCTTTCAGAACACAGCGCTTCTCTCCATGGAGACTGGTACAATCGCCCCAGTAGCAGCCTCCTCCTCCTCCTCCTGTACCTGGGGCTCCATCCTCACCACACTACAGGTGAGACTTAAGATGGCCCAGAAACCAGAGGTCTAATGGTAGCTTTTGGGGTAACCTGGTGATGTAGGGGCCTCAATCAACATAAAATCCCAAGCTCTTCCCCAAGAAGCCTAAGCAGTTCCTTACCAAACAGCTACCTATACCTCCTCCCAAAGGCACCGGCCACGTGTCCACATTCGTCACCTTCAAGCTGGCTTCCCAGCCCTGATCAGTCCTTCCCAGGACCTTGCAAGCAGGTGGATTCAACCAAGTGGTCTGGAGTTCCCAATTGGGCACAGTCCAAACCCTCAGTAAGATCCTACAGAGACATTAGCCCGGGCCAGAGTCCTGGGCTGCTGGAGGGATCTGGAGCCCTCTGAATCTAAATTCTGACTTGCCAGCTCCCCACTTGGGCAAGTTCATATAAATAACTGAACTTCTCTGGACCTCAGTTTCTTTATCTGTAAAATGAAAATCACTCTGGGTTGCCAAAGTAACCAACCATACCTGACCCACGTTTAGCCCTCAGGACATTGTTTGAGTCCAGCTCTGTCCTCAGTAACCACCAGTTCCAATTTTGCTATACAACTCTTTGGTCTATTTCCCTTCAGGAAATTCCCTCAGCGCAACCAAGCTTCCTGGTTGAGCTATGAATGCTTCTAGGAGCACGGAACAATGGAGCGTCCCTTCAGGAGCTGCATCAAGATTTTCTGGTCCTGCAGAGTAGCACATGCTGGTAACCCCAGCAGCTGGGGAGGCTGAGGCAAGACTGAGAGTTCAAAGCCAGCTTCAGCAACTTAGCAAGGCCCTAAGCAATTTAGTGAGACCCTGTCTCAAAATTTAAAAAATAAATAGGATGTTGCTCAGTGGTTGGGCACC
Organism: Glaucomys volans; assembly: GCA_020662805.1. Taxonomy (NCBI): domain Eukaryota; kingdom Metazoa; phylum Chordata; class Mammalia; order Rodentia; family Sciuridae; genus Glaucomys; species Glaucomys volans. The sequence continues at coordinate 331,158 of JAJEJO010005757.1, forward strand.
CTTGGGTTCAATCCCTGGTACCAAAACAACAACAACAACAACAAAATCTGGATGGTTTGATCCCTGGCCATAGACCCATTATTCTCTCAGGGGCCCACAAACCCACGTGTCTGTGTCCACTTAATTCACAGCTGCCGACACACACGTGAGCGTACACACGTGAAACAGCACATAACTCCTTCATTGACGTGCAGGTTTTCACACCGTCTCATCCCTGAATGCACACACGCAGCTTCACACGACATGCATACCCACACCCCTTTCTTCATGTGCACACCCCTGGACACACATATCACATGCCCGCACACAGACTTTCACACCTATGGACACATCCCCATTCTCCTGTACCCACACGGTCCGAGTATCTCTGCACAAACTCATGCTAAGACCCCACCCTGCCCCATCCCAGGAGCTTGCTCACTCATTGACCAGCCGGTCACAGATCTCGCTGGGCAAGAAGATGTCTGGATGTAGCCGCAGGGTCTCCTTATCCAGTAGGTAGCCCAGGGTGCCATCCAGGTTGCGTAGGCAGAAGTCAGTACAGAGGGTCATCAGGGACTCGGGCGTATCAGACGCCATGTTGGGAGCAGGCAGGTGGCCACTCCAGGACAAAGGCCCCAAGGGCAACAGTGACTCCCCAGTACTCAAAGGATCATTGGCAGAGCTACAGCCTGGGGAATGGGAAAAAAGTCAAGTGAGCCTTAGAGAAGGGTCAGAAGCATCAGCTGCCCTCTGTCTATTCTTCGAATAGGGAAACAGGCCCCAGACACCATGTTCAAATCAGCAGCTCAGCGGGGCTGAGTCCAGGCCTCTTGACTCCCTCTCTTACCCATCTCTGCTGTGCCACAATCTATGCTTGACTTGACCTTCAAAGAACAGGGGGCCTCGTCCAGGTTTCTTTGACTTTACAATGCCTGTGGGTAGACGTGCACGTTGGGGACATGCGTGTGGGTGGGAACAACAGGGACTTTCACCGTCTGCTTCTCAAGACCCTACAAGCTCCAGTAAGGTGTCGTGTGCTGTGTGGTCCCTCCTGATCTGTGTAGAGCTGTGTCTGGGGAGCACAGTGCCACGGCTTCACAGATGCAGTATCACTGAGTCTCAGGGAGTGTGGCTGAAATGGAGGCGACTTCCAAGAGATATAAAAAATAATGCGTCCACTTAGAAACTTGTGCAAGAATGTTCATAGAAGCATTATTTGTAGTAACCAAAAGGTGGAAACAACTCAAATGCCCATCCACTGATGAAGGGATAAACCAAACATGGTTCATTCACAAAAGGTGGAATATTACTGAGCCATAAAAAGTTAAATATTGGGGTTGGGATTGTGGCTTTGTGGTAGAGCGCTTGCTTCTCATGTGTGAGTCACTGGGTTCCATCCTCAGCACCACATAAAGTGAACAAAGAAAATAAAGATATTGTGTCTGTCTACAACTAAAAAAAAAAATTTTTAAAAGTTGAATATTTTTCATTCACAAAAAAGTACTGATACAGAATTGGGCCTTGGAAGTGTTACGCTAAAGTCAGGTGCAGTGGTGCACACCTGTAATCCCAGCTGCTTGGCAGGCTGAAGCAGAAGGATCATGAGTTCAAGACCAGTCTGGGCAACTTAGCAAGACCCTGTCTCAAAATAAGAAGGGCTGGGGATGTCCATCAGTGGTAGAGCGCCCTGAGTTCAATCTCCAATACCAGGAGAAAAACACCACCACCACCGGCCGGCAACACCAAGCATGGGTAAAGACAAGTGACGTCAGGAAGTCCCACTGCAAGTGCAAGTGTAAATCAGTGTGCAATGGCAACACTGAAGCTGAACACACACAGGTTCAAGGACCAGCAATTCTGCTCCCAGTACTTAACCAAAGAAAGGATCATTTGTATAAGAATGTTCACAGCAGCACTACATGTGATGGCCCCAAACAGAAAAGGCCAAGGGGCTGGGGTTGGGGCTCAGTAGAGCGCTCCCCTAGCACATGTGAGGCACTGGGTCCAATCCGCAGCCACATAAAGATAAATAAATAAAATGAAGGTAGTGTGTCCATCTACAACTAAAAAAAAATCTTTAAAAAAAAGAAAGAAAAGCACTTGGATGTCCACTGAGATTGGAATGGATAATATTGTATTTATTTGATGAATCTAATTAATTCATAGCTAATAATAATAATTCATAAACTAATTAATAGCTTGGATGGATATCACAAGGTACAGGAGAGCAGATGGACACAAGAGTGTGCACTGTGTTTGTATCAATCAATTTAGGTATCGTGCTTTAAATTAAAAAACTGCAATCTAATCTGTGGTGGGATAAACCAGGACTGTGGTTCCTTAGAGGGGTGGGGTGACTGGAAGGAGATTTCTTTCTTTCTTTCTTTCTTTCTTTCTTTCTTTTTTTTTTTCTTTGTTTTTGGTACTGGGGACTGAACCCAGGAGTACTTCACACTGACCCACATCCCCAGCCCTTTATTAAATTAAATTAATTAATTAATTAATTAATTAATTTTTTGGTACTGGGGATTGAACCCAGGGGCACTCCACCACTGTGTCACATCCCCAGCCCTATTTTGTATTTTTTATTTAGAGACAGGGTCTCACTGAGTTGCTTAGGGCCTCGCTAAGTTGCTGAGGCTGGCTTTGAACTCGAGATTCTCCTACTTCAGCCTCCCAAGTGCTGGAATTAGAGGCGTGTGCCACCGCACCCAGCTGCCCTTTATTTTTAATTTCCACAGGGCCTTACTAAGTTGCAGAGGCAGGCCTTGAACTTGCAATACTCTGGGAGAGGGTTTCTTGGTGCTGATGAGCTTGTGACCTTTTATTTGAGTGCTGGATACCGGCACATTTGCTTCAAATATTCATGAAGCTGTATATCATGCTGTGTGCACTTTTTCAAAAGTATATTATAATTCAATACAAAGGTAAGAAAATGATCTGGACACCAAAGAGGTATCCCCTTAAAAAGGGAGGAGGCCTGGTGCACACCTGTAATCTCAGCACCTCGGGAGGCTGTAGCAGGAGAATTTTAAGTTGGAGGCCAGCCTCAGCAACTTAGTGAGATCTGTCTCAAAATAAAGAATAAAAAGGGCTGGGGATGTGGCTCAGTAGTAAAGTACCTCTGGTTTCAATCCCCAGTACAAAAAAAAAGGAGAGGAGTCAGTCAAGTGATAATCCAGCTACTAGTATACTGATGACCACAACAGAGAATGAAGACTGAACCTTCATATTTAAATCGGGTGAACAGGAACAATTTCCAGCCAGGCACAATGGTATATGCCTGTAGTTCCAGCCACTCAGGAGGCTAAGGTGGGAGGATTACTTAAGCCCAGGAGTTCAAGGCCAGCCTGGGCAACATGATGAGAGATCCCGTCCCCCACCCTCACCTGAAAAAAAAAAAAAAGAAAGAAAAGAAATTTCTAGAACCTAGGAGAGTCAGGAATTAAACCCCTAACCAACATTTTCCTACCAGGGTCTACATCAGAGAGGAGGAAATAAACAAGCAAAACTAATCTACGGTGTTCGAAGTCAGGGTAGTGCCTACCTTTCAGGCAAGCAGGAATTAGGTGACAGAGTGGCTTCTGGGACAAGTGTGTTCGCTTATGGAAATTCATCAAACTCCACACACATTCTGTGTGCCTGTCATTATGCGTGCTACGCAGTTGGCTGTCTGTATCCAGAGGGTCCACTTCCACGGATTCAATCAAATGTGAGTCAAAGATATTTTTTTTTTTAAAATTGTCTGTACAGACTGAACCTGTACAGACTTTATTCATGTCCTTGTTCCCCACATAATACAGTACAACAACTACCTACAAGGCGTTCATATCGTATTATGTGTTGGAAGCGATCTAGAGATGTTTTAGAGCGCATGTGAGGAGGTGGGCAGGCTCTCCACAGAAAATACTATACCATTTTATATAAGGGACATGGGCATTTTGAATTTTGGCATCCAAGAGGGATCCTGGAAATAATCCCCCACGAACACCGAGAGATGGCTATTTGAAACAAGTTTTTAGGGTGTTAGGGGTATAGTGAATGAAGACCTGGGTTTGATCCTCATTACCCCCTAAAAATGTTTTTTTTTTGGGGGGGGGGAACCAGGGATTGAACTCAGGGACACCCGGCCACTGAGCCACATTCCCAGCCCTATTTTGTATTTTATTTAGAGGCAGGGTCTCACTGAGTTGCTTAGAGCCTCGCTAAGTTGCTGAGACTGGCTTTGAACTCGTGATCCTCCTGACTCAGCCTCCCAAGTCACTTGGATTACAGGCGTGCGCCACCACGCCCGGCTCCCAAAAAAGTTTTTAAAATAATCCAGGCTCTGTGGTCAGACGGATCTATGCTCTGACTCCGGAATTCACTGGTAACTTATTGACCTCTCTGGACCTGTTTCCTCAGGGCTAGTAGAGCAAATGAGAATCTTTGGGGACATGCTTAGTCCCAGGCTTGATGCAAATAGGACACGACAAATGCCAGTTATGATCCCTGTCACAGATGGGGAAACTCAAGCTAGAAGACAGAAGCCACCGGGCACACTGAGGCTGCAATGCATCATGGGCTCCACGGCATGACTCTAGCGCCAGCGCCCCCACTCACCAGTGACCAAGACGCACAACTGCTGAAGTCAAATGGACCTTGCTCCAAGTCTCAGCCCTGCTGTGCCAGAGCAGCTGAACCTGGGCAAGGGTCTTCCCCTCCCTGTGCCTCAGGATCATTTTCTCTAAAACCAGGACACAGTCTCCTATTCACAGCACTGTGTGAAGATTACAGGGAATGCCACAGACTGGGCTTAGCATGGTGGCTGCAGGTAGCAATTACTCAATCAAAGACAGTCATTCTTATCATTATCATCACCTTCTCCTGCACCATCTGCCTGCCCCCACGAAGAGAGGGTCTGTCCCAGCCCAGCTCCAGACCTGGACTGCCAGGCCTGGACCTCCCACAAGGCCCATTGTGGGACCTCCCACAAGGCCCAGTGTGACATCCTCAAGGGAAGTCACCAGAAGTGGGATGCCTGGGTCCTGGGCATGGCCTTCCTCTGCCTTCATTTGCTTCTGGATCATCAGGCGCCCACAGTGTCTCCCACCTGGGAGCCTGAAACCAGAAGGGGCAGCTCAGGGAAGCCCCACCCTCTGGGAACCAGCAGGACCAACCCTTCCAGCAGTCACCGGAGGCCTCGGGAATTAGAACCAGCTCTCTGGCCCGCTCAGTCCCCTCTGACCCCCTGCTCCAGCCAGGCTGGCCTCCTTCACTGGACTGGCACGAGGCCCTAGGCCCAGGTCACCTTCAGACATTTGCTCAGTCTTTCAACAGGGGTCATCCAAATTCAACTCACTATCTGCTTTCTACTCTAAATAATGTCTCTCTGCCTTCCACCCAAATATGTATTCATGTCCTCCCTCCAGAAAGCATCTCCTGACCACAGCAGCCACACTGCCTCTGAACTCTCTTCTTATTGAGCAGATCCTATGACCCAGTGCCAAGGGTACTTACTTAGTGAAGCCATCCCTGACCTGGCAGGGTGCTCCTGCAGTGTGTCCTCCATGGGCCCTACCCCATGTCAGTTTAATCATCTAGCATCGGTGGCAGACAGAAGCTCACAAGGGTAGGAACTAAGCAGCCTTGTCTGCCATCATGTTCCTGGGCCTGTGCGCTGAGTGCTATGGATCCAACAGTAGCAAACCAGACCAGGTCCTTGCCCCCATGGGACATTCTGGCTCTGGAGGGGATAGACATCCACCTACGAAGTACATGAATACACCTCACATAGCCAGGACCAGTGTTCTGAAGGAGAGGGAGGTCCCTGAGGCTCTGGGGCCTGATGAGGGGCCCTGATCGAAGCTGGGGAATCACAGCAGGGTCCCTTGGAGGTGACCTCTCAGCTGAGATCTCAAAAGATGAGTCCCAGTTTCCTCTGGTAGTGGGGAAGAAGAGCAGATGAGCACAGGCTGGAAGCAGGGGTTGCAGAGTGGGTGCCAGGCTCAGGCCGAGGACTGCTGCTGGCCGTGTGAACGGGGTGGCACTGACCACCCACTGCGGGGCCTGATCCACAGGACAGTCTCAACGAGTGTCTGGCAGCAGTGATGAAGGCTTCACAGGCTAGGCAAGGGTCCACTGTGCCCAGGTCCCTGGCTGGTCACCTGGTGGCTGTAGTTGGAGCCTTGTGAGAGTGGGGAAGGGCTGCCAGGGGTTTTCCTTTTCTGCAGGTCTGAGTTCAGGTGTCCTGCCCCCATGTCCATTGCCCAGGCCACCAAAAGCCCCCAAGAACAACTCAGGCAGAAGGTGCCATCTGCTAACTTCCCTTTGGCAGTGCCAACCCTGCTGCCTGGGGCTGGAGTGAGCTGGAGGAGGAAGGAGCCTTCCTCATCTTGGCACGGAGGCCGGCAGACCTGAGGGCTGGAACACCCTGCCACTTGTTCCCCATCTAGCTGCAGGCCTGGCACCTGCAAGTGGCAGCCATCTCTACCCACTCCCTCTCCTGGGGCCTTAGGGATCCTCATTCTCATGGTGGGCACTGGCCATGTGGAATTCTGGGAACCCTGTGCCTTTGTCAGTCCCTTTCCTTGCAGGTTTTCTAAAACCGGATCCATCACAAGCTTAGGACATTCTGGGGGGAAAGGGACAGTGGGAGAGAAGACAGAAAAATAATAGCAACAGCGACGGCGGAGGCAGCGGTGATAGCAGCTGCGACCTTGCCACCTCCATGTGGGCGCTCAGAGTGGTACTAAGCTCTTTGTAGGCTTTACTTTGTATAGTCTCTTACTTAACCAACAAAACAACAGTCCCTGGTACCCCACACTTGGAGTGAATTCATCGTTTGCATAACAATTTGTCTACGACCCCTCCCCCAGCCTGTGGGCTCCTGGGATGGGGACTGTCTCCATGCACCCACGCACATCCTCTGCATCCTCCCTGCTGCCTTGCGCCTGGCATCGAGCAGAGCACAGGTTTGCTGCGTGGGAATTACCTCACTACAGCTCTGCGAGGTCGGGACTGCCAGCCCATTGGCTGACAAATTCACCGAGGTGCACACATTCTTCCAGGGCTGGCCTGAGATCGTGCAACAGGGTGGGATGCGAACCTAAGCCAGACCCGAGCTTCTCACCAGCCACTGGTTCTTTGGTCCACCCATCCAACCAACCAAGGGAGGGGAAAGACAACTGAGGACCAGAGGAAGGGGCAAGGGATCCCACCGGCATCCTGATTCTCAGGGGACAGAGAAGCTGAGGGAGCCAGAAACTCTGAGCCTTGGAGCAATGCCCACCCTGTGAAATATTAACCCAGGAGCTGGTGGGGGGACCCAGACAAATGCCCTATTTACAGAGGCTGGAGGCTTGCCAGGAAGGAGCAAATCATGGGCCAGAGCCTGGGGGTGGAAGGCTGCTGGGAGGGGAGTTGGGGCAAATGCCAGGGATCTCCAGGGGCAAGCACAAAGTGAGGATCAGAGATCACCTGGCCGAAAGGTCTCCAGGGACTAAATTTGCAGGGCAGGTTACGGTAGGAAGATGCAGAAATGGAAGGAGGGAGAAATGAGCATCCCCATAGGTGGCTGCTGATGCCTCCTCTTTTGATAACTAAACAATTAACAAATACTGTGAAAAGAGAGTGAGGCCTTGGGGATGCTGGGCGAGGCGAGGAATCAGACTGCCTGGACTCTCTTCTTGCAATCAAACTAATTAATGATCATACTCACGCTGAGTTCAAAGTACATGCCAAGAACTCTGCTCGCCACTTGATGAGTTAACTCTCTTCACCCTCTTAATCCCCACACGAGGCAGGGGTTAGAGTTTACAACTTGCAGGTGCAGTGGCTGAGGCTGAGTGGCCGGGTAGAGTGCCACGGACTGTGCATGTGGGCCGACAGATATGTGGACTGCGTTCATTAGGACAAGACTCAACGTTTTCAAGCTTTCCAGGGATGTTTTCACCAATGCCACAGATAGTCTCCAAGGGGCATGTTACCATTTTGTTTTCCAGACAAAGATGCAATGGTTCAAAGATGTGCACTGACTTGCACGAGGTCCCCAGCAAGCCAGGCTCGTTACCACACGATAGAGGCACAGGCTGTTTCTCCCAGCCTGGCTTCCCTTCTGAGCACAAGCCTATACTGCATCCTCACAACCCTGCACTCGAGCACTGAGCACAAGAGACCCTGTACAGCTGGCAAGGATTCCAAGGGCATGTGCCATTTTTTTCTATAGGATTAGAAGTTTTCTGAAGGCAGGGACCCCACAGAATCCAGGAGGCCTCTACCATACATGGGGTGGAGTTACTTGCAGGTAAAGGAGCCTAAGCTCTGTGGGGTCCCCCATCCAGTGTGTTCCACACTCAATACTGATCATGGTCCTTACCTGTTAATGTATTGTGAACTATACCTGCCTCATGGGGTTGCTGAGGAGATGCCATGAAATAATGACAGGAAGATGGTAACAAATAATTATGGTGAGAGGTTCTTTTTTTTTTTTGGAGGTGCTGGGGATTGAACCCAGGGCTTTGTGCTTACAAGGCAAGCACTCTACCAACTGAGCTATATCCCCAGCCCAATGAGAGGTTCTTAAGCACACTCGTGGAGAGATCCTCTGCTCACCTCTCAAGCTGGAAAACCAGCCTCATTGATTGAACCAGGTATGACATTAGTCCTCAAATAGATGACCTGACAGGGGTCTCTGAACTCACACTTCAGGAGTTGAGAACAGTGGAGGTGCTGAAGCCAAGCAAAAAACCTAGGGGCTAAGAGCATCCCGCTGCCTAGGGGGCTCCCAGAATGTGTCTGCAGAATCCTAGTGACACTAATGACAAGGACTGTTCTACTTAGGAGGACTGCAAGTTCAAGGCCAGACTGGGTAGCTTACTGAGACCCTGTCTCAAAATAAAATTTAAAAAAGGACTAAGGATGTACCTTAGTGGTAGAGCGCTTCCTAGCTTGTGTGAAGCCTTGGGTTCAATCCCCAGTACCACACATGTGTGCACGCACACGCACACACACAAAGAAAGAAAAGAAAGAACTGCTCTTAACCTTTGCAGGGACTTTGGAGGGCACCAAATTCTTTTCTAATCTTTGTCTCATTTCATCTTCCCAGTAACCTTCAGAGTTAGCAGTTTAGGAGGACATTATTCTCAGGGTATAGATAGGAAAACTGAGGCCCAGAGAGGGGATGCTGGCAGCAGAGCTGTGGTTTGAACCCAGATCCCCAGGTCACCAGTCTGGGGCTTTAGTCACAATAGCCTGCTCTAACATGCGGGCTCTCAGCTTTTAAGCATTCTGACCTCTCCATGTCAGTTTCTTCCTGTCTTCCTTTCATGGTGCTATGGATGGAAGCCAGGGTTTCACACATGGTAGGCAAGTTCTCCACCACTGAGCTACATGTTCATCAACTTGACCTTTTAAATCTTCTGACCCAGTTGCTATGCTCAGTTCGTGGCCCAGACCTGATGCTGCAGCGAGGTTTGCGGGGGAGAAGGGCGAGCAGCGTGGTTCTGAAAGGCTGCGAAGCCTCTGTCTCTGCCACACACTTTCAGGATCCACAGCCTCCGCCTGTAGACTGGCCACATGGACCCCAACCTCATATCTAGGCCCAGTGCACACTGCGCTTCCCAACCTGTCACCAAATGGCATTCAGTTTGACAACATCATTTTGCTTATTTTGGTGGCAGAAGGGATTTTTTAGCCTCTATTTTGGTCCCCATTACCTTTTCCAGCTCCCAGAAAGTCAGGACCAAGCTACCAACCTCCTTGTAGGATATACAACCACTGTCACCACTAAGAGGTGTCAGGAAGTTTCTACTGTGCCTCCCCAATAGGTCCCCAAATCCTACTAGTTTAGGGGGGCAGACAAAGCTGGTGATACTACCAGCTGGTGCTAAAAACAGGCTCGGAAGCAGTTCCTCCTCATCATCAACTGCTACATATTGAGTACTGCTATATGCCAAATACTTCAGCAAAGCGTTAACTCAACAGCCCTATTTTACAGATGAGAAGACCAAGGCAGAAAAAGGTCTCTTGCCCACATGCTCACAATAACAGCATGACTTGACTTGACCACAGTGCTCTATCTGTGTTTTTTGGTATGTATTTCATCAATGGTCATTACAAAGATGGGACAAGGGCAATTACAACACAAAGCCAGAGCACAGTGGCCATTTGTCATCTAAAACAAATCTGTATTTTCTCCAACAGCACTTCAACAAGCACAGTTCTGAAAGGGAGCCCCATGAGACACCCTGTGACCCTGCACCATGCAGACAGCTCTGGCATGCTCCCTCCATTATTTGGTTCCAACTTTTCTCTGACTTCCTTGCCAACCACTCTCTCCTTCACCCTGCTCCAGCTCTCTGTTCTCTATTTCTTAAAATTACTAAGCACATAATCTCAGGACCTTTGCACCTGCTGCTGAATACTCTGCCACCAGAGAGGTGCATGGCTTGCTCTCTCACTTATCTCTGCTCAAGTATCACCTTATTAGTGACCTTCCTTGACCATCTTTTATAAAGAGATGACTTCAGTCTCTGGTTCCCAAGGTCCTTCCTCCTGTATTTTTTCTCCATGACACCTATCACCACCCTACATTTTGTATACTTGTTATTTGCTAAATGAGCACATAAACTAGAGAGACCCCTTACCCCTGACAACTGACTTCTCTTCTAAGCATAGCTTCCTGTGATCCTTTTCAAATCTGTCTCTCATGCTCACTTTAACCAGTTTGAACCCTAAAGAGAAACATTCTGTGGGAAAGATCATAAAGGAGGCTTTTCCTCAGGCGTTAGGCATCCTCCTCCCCCTTAAAAGCCCAATTCACGCTTAGGCACAGGCAAAGACGGGAAATCTTGGATTCAGGTGGTCAAAGAGCAGCCAAATCAAGTTCCACCTATAGAATGATAGTGGCCAGCACTTCCAACTCACCTACCAGGATCTCCTGGCCTTCAGGTTGAATCCCATGCATCCTTTCCCCACCCTGTTGGTTTCCCTGAACCTTGTCATCCCTTTGGGGAGCTGATCCAGAATCCAAACCGTCCCTGAGCCTTTAAGCACTGCTCTGGGGGAAACGTAAGCTCATCCAACAGGTAGGAGGGGCAGAGGGCTGGCCTTCTCAGCCCTACATCCATCCCCCATCTTGTAGGGGCGTCCGACAGAGCGTCATTTTCTCTCTGGAGGAAGGGAGCTCAGTTTTAAAGGCACGTTTCTCAGACCTGGCGGGGGTGGAGAATGGAGCCCTCCCACCAAGGGCCAAGAGAGACCTCTGCAAGGGGTTGCAGTGGCAATGGTTAGGCCCCGGAGGCAGGAGGGGATGGATGAGGACGCAGGTACATCCCTTGGCCCGGGGTCCAGGACCTACCCTGGGATGGGGCTGCCCTCAGCGCTGAGAAGCGGACAGGATGCCTCGTAGGCGAGGAGGAGCGGAGGATGGGGCCCGGGAGAATCTGGGGCCAGAGCGCTTCAGGAGGTTGGGATCTCGTCGGTCTAGGGCCGGGGTCCGGGGTGCCCGGGGGTCGGCGGGGCGGAGCCTGGGATGCTGAGGGCTGGAGCCCAGGGCCGGAGCAGGTCACGACGGGGACCCCGTGGCCGTTACCTTGCCCTGAGGGCTGCGGGCAGGGCTGAGGGCCGCCAGGTGCTGCCTCCCGGGCCCGGCCCCTCCCCCGATCCGGCTTCCACGACTCGGAGCGGCCAGCCGCCGCCGCCTCCGCTGTCAACAAACCCCGGGCGCGTCACTTCCGGGGCCGCCCCTTAGCAACAGAGAAGGGGTTCCCCCGACGGGTCCCGCGGCCAACGCGGGCGGCGGCGGCGGAAGGTTCCGGGGCTCGGCGGCGGCTCCTCCCGGGACGTGGCCCTGGCTCGCAGGGGAGGAGGGATCGGTGCGTTGCCACCGCGGCCCGGAGCTCGCGTGCTCCAGGGCTCGCCCTGCTGCGAGGGGCCGGCCTGCGGGGGACCGGCTTGCGGGAGCCCAGGGCCCAGGCACCGTTTGGAGCAGGACTGGCTCCACCTTCCACCGTCACACTGACTCAGCGCCGCCCCTCCACGCGGGCGCTGTTGACGGTCTCCGGTCTTGCCGAGGTAGCTGACGCCGCACCGCGGTGCAGCGCTTGGGCCGCGGGCCGCCGAGCTTTCAGGTGGAAATGGGGAGCCCCCGCATGTCCTTCGGCCCCTGGGCTCGTCGCCAAGTCCTAAGGTTCTCTCTGCCCCCCACCTTACCATTGCCCACCATCCTTTCTTTCCTGGATTTCTGCGACAGCCTCCTCACGGAAGCCCCCTCGTTGCCTTCACAGCCCCACAGTCCCAGAGTGCTTTTTCCAAAACATCGAGATGACAAGGACTCTCATGATCTGGCTCTGCCACCTTTTCCAGCCTCTTGTCACCCAGAATATTCAAAGAATATGCAGAACATATAAAGAATTTTCAGTGACATCCTTTTGGTAACTTGATTAGGAAGATACACAAATGCCCAATAAGTCATGAAAAGCTGCTCAACATCATTAGTCATTAGGGAAGTGTACGTTGAGATACAATTTCATACCCCTAGGATGGACATGATCAGAGACAGACACAGCACGTGTTGGTGAAGATGTAGAGAGACGGGAATCCTCATACATTGCTTGCGGGAACTTTAAATCAAGCAGCTGACTTGTCACAGCGAATGGGGAGGCTGAGGCAGGAGGATCTCAGGTTCCAGACCAGTCTCAGCATCTTAGCGAGACGTTGTCTCTAAAGAAAAAAATAAAAAGGACTGGGGATGTTACTCAGTGGTAAAGCACTCCTGGGTTCAATCCCCAGCACCAAAGAACAAGCCACCGCTTTGGAAAACAGTTTAGCAGTTTCTCAAAAAAATTAAGCTTCTATACCCAAGAGAAATGAAATGGAAATATGTCCATACAAAATCTTTTGTACACAGATATTCATAGTAGTATTATTCGTAGTAGCCAAGAAATGGGAACAACCCTAATGTCCAACAACTAGGAAATGGATATGGTATAGAATGGCACAGTAACGGGGCTGGGGTTTTGGCTGAATAGGTGCTGGGGTTTTGGCTCAGTGGTAGAGTGCTTACCTAGCATGTGTGGGGCACTGGGTTCGATTCTCAGCACCATATATAAGTAAATGTATAAAATAAAGGTTTGTCAACATTAAAAAAAAAGAATGGCACAGTAACACAATAGAGTATTATTTATGAATAAAAGAGAATGAAGTACCGATTCATGTTACAACATGGGTTAACCTTAAAAACAGTCACTAGAGAGACAATACACTGTATGATTCTATTTATATGTGCAGAATAGGCAACTCTGTAGAGACAAAAAGCAGATCAGTGGTTGGTTAGGGCTGAGTTGGTGGGGAATGGGAAATGACTGCTGGTGGGTACAGGACCTCTTTCTGAGGGGATAAAAATGGTCTAAAATTAGATGGTGGATGGTTGCTCGTTTGATGGATAATAGTTATATATGCACAACTCTAGGAATATACTAAAAAAATTGAATTGTTCACTTTATTGAGTTTGTATGGTATGTGAATTATATCTTGATAAAGCTGTTAAAAGGCATTGGTAAGCATATACATGTTTAAGTAAACTTATAATACAGGATGGGATTTAAAAATATAAGTAGGATCAAGCTATACAGATTGTTCTGCAACTTTATTTTATTTTATTTTTTTAAATATTCTTTTAGATGTTGATGAACCTTTATTTTATTCCTTTACTTACATATGGTGCTGAGAATCAAACCCAGTGCCTCACACATGCTAGGCAAGCGCTCTACCACTGAGTCACAACTCCAGCCCCTGTTCTGCAACTTTAAAAAAATTTTTTTTAGCTGTTAATGGACCTTTATTTTATTTATTTATATGTGTTGCTGAGAATTGAACCCAGTGCCTCATACATACTAGGCAAGTGCTCTACCACTGAGCCACAACCCCAGCCCTGTAACTTTTTAATCAATTTATGTAAGATCATATAATTCTATTTAATTTTTGAATGATTACATAGTATTACAATAACAACATACTTTTCTTTTTTTCTTTCATTTCTTTTCTTCTTTTCTGGTACTGGGGATTGAATTCAGGGGTGCTCTATCATCCTCAGTCCTTTCTTTTTTAATTATTATTTTGAGATGGTCTTGTTAAGTTGCCCAGGCTGATCTCAAACTTGTGATTATCTTGTCTCAGCTTCCCAAGTAGCACGTACCACTGTGTCTGGCTAACCATACAATTTTCTTAGTGGAAGAACTTGGTTGAAATCCCCCCCAATATTTTCATAACTGCATATAAATAAAGTCATTATCCAGAATTGTTTCTCTGGAATTCTCCCAGCTTTAAAATGAGAGTCCTATATATATGCCTATATATGCCTTACCCCAGGCAACCCAGGATAAATTAAAATAAAGGTATTGTGTCTGTCTGCAACTAAAATAGTTTTTCATACCTTTATTTTGTTTGTTTATTTTTATGTGGTACTGAGGATTGAACACAGTGTCTCACATGTGCTAGGCAAGCGCTCTACCACTGAGCCACACCCCAGCCCTCCAAAATATTAAAAAATATAAAATACTCAATTCAAGAGAAGAAAAGGCAAAATGGGAAAGAAGTAAAAGGGAATGGAGAACACATATAGGACAAATAGAACAAATAGAAAAATGGAAAATACCAAACGGAATGGCTTAACTCAATAATGAGAATAATCACATTGAATATTAAAGGTCTAAATACCTCTAGTAAAAGACAGAGTTTATATGATTGGATAAAAAAGGAAGCCTCAACAACATGCTGCCTATAAAAACTCACTTTAGCTGGGCATAGTGGCACAGGCCTGTAATCCCAGCAGTTCAGGAGACTGAGGCAGGAGGATCGCAAGTTCAAAGCCATTCTCAGCAACTTAGTGAGACCCTGTCTCAGAATAAAAAATAAAAAGGGCTGAGGATGTGACTCAGTGGTTAAGTGCCCCTGGGTTCAATCCCAGTACCAAAAAGAATAAAAAATAAAAGCCCATTTGAAGCATGGTGCAATGGTGCATCCCTGTAATCCCAGCTACTCTGGAGGATTGGTGAATTGAAGACTGGCCTGGAAAACATAGTGAGGCCCAATCTCAAACAAACAAAAAATAAGAAATCCACTTAAATAAATATGTTAATTGTCAAAGGATGGGAAAAAAACACACCTTGTATATAGTAAACCAAATTCAGCAGCATATTGAAAGTTACACACCATTACCAAATGGGATTTATTCCTAGAATTCAAGGATGGTTCAATATATGAAAATTAATCAGTGAAATATACAGTATTAATATAACAAAGGAAGAAGACTTTCTTCCTCAATTGATGACCATACCAATGTAGAAAAAGCATTTGAAAAAATTCAGTACCCTCTCATACTGAAACACTCAGTAAATGAGAAATAGAAGGAAACTTCCTTAATAAAGGACAAATGAAAAACCTAAAGCTAACATCCATCCTTAGTGGTAAAAAATATGTGTTCCCTCCAAGATCAGGAGCATGAGAAAGATGCCCGCTTTTATACTTCTATTAAAAACAAGACTGGAAATTCTAGCCACAGGAGATGAGAAAAACAAAAGACAAGTTGGTAAAGACAAAGTAAATGTATTTCTGTTTGCGGATGGCATAATCTTAGATCGAAAACCATAATTCACAAAAACTTGTTGGAGCCACTTAATGAATTCAACAAAGTTATAGGATATAAAATCAATCCAGTTGAATTTCTGTAGAGTTGCAATTGACAATCCTGAACAGAAAATTTTTAAAAATTCAATGTATCATAGCATTAAAGAATAAACCAGTGGTTGGGGTCGTGGCTCAGTGGTGGAGCCCTTGCCTAGCGTGTGTGAGGCACTGGGTTCGATTCTCAGCACCACATGTAAATAAGTGAATAAAATAAAGGTCCAAATTTTTTTTTATTTAAAAAAAAGAATAAACCACCTAAAGTGGGTACAGTGGTACTGCCTGTAATCCCAGCTATTTATTTATTTATTTACTTTTTAGGTACTGGGAATTAAACCAGGGGCACTTACCACAAAGCTACATCTCTAGGACCCCCACCTTTTTTGTACAGTTCAAGACAGGATCTTACTAAATTGCTTAGGGCCTTGCTAAATTGCTGAGACTGGCCTTGAACTTGCAACCCTCCTGACTCAGCCTCCCTAATTACTGGGATTACACACATGTGCCACCATGCCTGGCTAATCCCCACTACTTAGGAGGTTGAGGTCAGAAGATCACAAGTTCAAGGCTAACATGGGCAACTTAGCAAGACCCTGTCTCAAAATAAAATTTTCAAAAAAGTAATTGGGCTAGGTGCCATGACACATACCTATAATCCCAGTGGCTCAGGAGGCTGAGGCAGGAGAATCACAAGTTCAGCAATTTAGAAACGCCTTAAGCAATTTAGAGAGAGACCTGATCTCAACTTAGGAAGATCTTGGTGATGTAGCTCAGTGGCAAAGAGCCCCTGGGTTAAATCTCCAGTGCCAAAAATAAAATAAATGATAAAATAATTTAAAAGTCTGGGAATGTAGTTCAGTGGTAGATTGCCTGCCTTCCATGTGTGAGGCCCAATGTGGTTCAACCCCTGGTACCACAAAAATAAACAAACAACAACAGTTAAAACTAAAGTTAACCACAGAAGTGAAAAGTTTTATAATGCAAACTACAAAATACTGCTGAATTAAAGAAGACCTAAATGGAAAGACATCCCATGTTCATGGATAGAAAGACAGTATAGTTAAAATGACAAAAATATCCAAATAGATCTACAGATCCAATGCAATCCCTGTCAAAGTTCTAATAGCAGTTTTTACAAAAATGGGAATATTCATTCTAATATGCATATGGTGTTGCAATGGACCCAGAAAAGCAAAACAAGCTTGAGAAGAGGAATAAAGTTAAAGGACTCACATGCAAATCAAAGCCAAAATGAGATAACATTTCTAACTCCTAGAAGGGGTATGATAAAAAAGAGATAAGAAGTGTTTACAAGGATTGGAAAGATAGGACCCACATATGTGCTGGAGGGCATATAAAATGGCATAACTGCTATGGAAAATACTACGGCTGTTATTCAGAAAGTTAAATGCAGTGTTGCCATATGTCTCAGTCATTCCACTCCTAGACATGGAAAGCAGGGGCAGCTACTCATACGCCATGTGCATTGAATCATTATTTACAATATATAAGAGGCAGAAACACCCCAAGTGTCCACCAACAGATGAGGTGGAAAAACACAATATGGTATATACATATCATGGAATATCATTTATCCATAAAAAGGAATTTAACTTGGACTATGATGTAGCTCAGTGGAAAAGTATTTGCCTAGTATGTGCTAGGCCCTGGGTTCAATTCCCAGTATAAAACAAAAATGGAATTGAGTTCTTTTACGCACTACCACGAGTATGAACCTTATACTAAGCAACATAAAAAGACATTGTTTGGTTCCACTTGTATAACATGATAAGGAAAATGCAAATTCATAGAGAAGGCTAATTAGATGTTTCCATGTGCTGTGGGAATGGGAAATTATTTATGGGTTACAGATTTTTCTCTTTGGAGTAATGAAGTTTTCGAACTAGATAGTGGTGATGGCTACATAATATTGTGAATGTAACTAATGCTACTGAATTGTATGCATGAAATAGTTAAAAGGGCAAATTTTACATTATATGTATTATACTCTACTTTAAATAAGTTAATAATGTAATATTCCCAAACCATTGAATTATATATACTAAAAGGGTAAAATGTATGGAATATGAATTTATCTCAATAAAGCTATTTAAATAAAAGTCAAAGGATGAAAAAAGATGTGTATTGGATACAAGTTATCAACTTTGCCTCTGAGCTCCAAATTCACTTTTCATTGCTTACTCTGACAAAATGGATTTGGGTTCTTTAAATATTTTTCCTGCATAAAAGGGATTTTCCTTCCTGGTTCTGGTGAGCTCACTAGACAGGTTTCTGTGGCGTACATGGCTTCTCCAGCACCTGTCTACTGACCATTGCTGGCAGCTGGCGGCTTCTCCCAACACCTGCCCCAGGGGTTATTTTTGGATAGGAGCCTTTGGTGAGACACCTTCTTGTAAACAGCTTTCCCAAGCACTTAAGAAGGCAAAATTCCAGCAAGTTCTATGACAGGACACCATAGCTGATTTCCATCAAATTCCAGAGGTAGAATTTCCAGAAACTCCCATTGGTGACTTTGCTGCCATTCAATGAGCCAAGGCTCTGTCCTTTCCCGAGGGCTTTGCATCTCAGTCTGGGAGGTGACGCACCTCTTTAGTGCTGCATCTCAGTCCTCGGGCTATGACTCCTGATATCTGCCCTTCCTACAACTTAAACTTTCTTTTTCTATTTTCTTCCCTTGGTTAAGTATGGTTGTAGAGTCTAGTTTTATTTTTTAGAAACAAGGTTTTCTTACATTGCCCAGGCTAGTTGGGAACTCTTGAGCTCAAGCAATCCTCCTACCTCAGCCTCCTGAGTAGGTGGGACCATAGGTGCATGCTTCTCTAGCCAGCAATGTCTATATTCTTTAACATTCTCATTACTTCTTCCTGTTCAATCCCTTGTAATCCCAACCCCTTGCTGTTGTTAATAAATCTTTATATTAAACTTTTCCCATTCAAATTATTGTGTGATTTCTTTCTCCTAATTTGACCTTGACGGATACATAGTGCTGACACTAGTGAAAAGGAAGTAATATAGCAGAAATGCACCTGGAGAACATTCAGTTAAGTGAAATAATACAGTCACAACAAGACAAATTCTGTCTGATTCCATTTGTATATGATATTTCAAGTGCTCATAGAGACAAAAAGTAGAAAGGTGGAAGCCGGGGACTGGCAGGAAGAGGAAAGGCAGTTAATGTTTAATGGGGACAGAGTTTCAGTTTTGCAAGATAAAGAGTAACGGAGATGGGTGGGGGTGATGGTTGCACAATATTATGAAGGTACTAAGTGCCACTAAATTGTACTTTTTTTTTTTTTTTTTTTTTGGTACCAGGAATTGAACCCAGGGACA
>JAJEJO010005757.1:351911-435513 GCA_020662805.1 Glaucomys volans
CCTCCCAAGTCGCTTGGATTACAGGCGTGCGCCACTGCGCCTGGCTTAAAACAACTGAATTTCTTATTGACAGTAACCGAGTTGTGTTTGTAGCATTTTTGCCATATACTATCCCTCCGTTCCCTACACTTTCTGACTGAATTGTCCGACATGGAAGGACATGTATTAAATGTCTGCTTTTGGTGTTTTTCCTGTAAATTTGCTATTGGAATATGTTAGAGTATAAGAAAAAGAAAGTTCTATGGAATCTGCAAAAAAGCTTCTTAAGTTAATGTGTGACTTTAGTAAGATTATAAGATACACTTTCAAAGACATAAAGAACAATTTTAAGCCAAGCAAGTGGTGTGTATCTGTAAGCCAGGCAATTTGGAGGCTTCAAGTTCAAGATCAGCCCCCACAACTTAGAGAGACCCTGTCTTAAAATAAAAAATAAAAATGGGAGCCGGGCGCGGTGGCGCACGCCTGTAATCCCAGCACTTGGGAGGCTGAGTCAGGAGGATCGCGAGTTCAAAGCCAGCCTCAGCAACTTAGCGAGGCCCTAAGCAGCTCAGTGAGACCCTGTCTCTAAATAAAATACAAAATAGGGCTGGGGATGTGGCTCAGTGGCCGAGTGTCCCTGAGTTCAATCCCTGGTTTCAAAAAATAATAAAAAAAAAATTAAAAAAAAGATAGAGCCACACACCCACTAGAATGTCCAAAAACAAAACAAAACAAAACAAAAAACAGACTAACCACACCACGGCAGAGGAAGGGCCGCTGCAGCAGGAACTCTCCTCAACTTCCTCTGCCTGTGTGGGTGTTAAATGATGGAACCAGTTTTTAAAATGTCTGTCTCCTCCTCCTCTTCTGCTTCTTTTTTTCTTTTCCTCCTCCTCCTCCTCCTCCTCCCCCTCTTCC
This sequence comes from Glaucomys volans, assembly GCA_020662805.1. NCBI lineage: Eukaryota > Metazoa > Chordata > Mammalia > Rodentia > Sciuridae > Glaucomys > Glaucomys volans. The sequence goes on from JAJEJO010005757.1 coordinate 352,809, forward strand.
CCCTCCTCTTCCTCCTTCTTCTAATTTGGTACCAGGGATTGAACTCAGAGGCACTCGGCCACTGAGCCACATCCCCAGCCCTATTTTGTATTTTATTTAGAGACAGGGTCTCACTGAGTTGCTTAGGGCCTCGCTGAGTTGCTGAGACTGGTTTTGAATTCATGATCCTCCTGCCTCAGCCTCCTGAGCTGCTGGGATTACAGCATGCAGGACCGCACCCAGCCTTCTCCTCCTCCTCCCCCTACTCTCCCCCTTCTCCTCCCTCTCCCTCTCTTTCTCCTTCTCCTTCTCTTTCTTTTTCGTTTCTAAAAAAATTAAACTTCATCTACCATATAATGCAGGCATTCTACTCCAAGGGAAATGAAGTAGATTCCCTTTTCCTAGGTCCATATAAAGACTTGATCATGGACACTGGCATTGTAGCTCAGTCATGGGAGCACCGTCTAACATGCCCAAGGCCCTGGGTTCCATGCCCAGCACTGCAAAAATTGACTCAGAAAAAGGCTTGAACACAAATGTTCGTGGCAGCTTTATTTGTAATAGATCAAAACTGGAGACAACCCACATGTCTCCCAATAGGTGATAAACTACAGCAGGATAAACTACACTGTATTCATGTACTGAAATCTATACAGCAATAAAAGGAATGAAAGAGCCGGGTGCGGTGGCGCACGCCTATAATCCAAGTGACTTGGGAGGCTGAGTCAGGAGGATTGCAAGTTCAAAGCCAGCCTCAGCAACTAGCAAGGCCCTAAATAACTCAGTGAGACCCTGTCTCTAAATAAAATACAAAATAGGGCTGCGGATGTGGCTCAGTGGCCAAGTGTCCCTGAGTTCAATCCCTGGTTCCAAAAAAAAATAAATAAATAAAATAAAAAGAATGAAAGGCTGATACATGCTATGACATATATAAATCTCAAAACAGTGATGCTGAGAAAAAGGCGCCAGATAAGTAAAGAAAAGAGCTGGGGATGGAGCTCAAAGGCAGAGTTTTTTGTCTAGTGTGTGCAAGGTCCTAGGTTCAATCCTTAGTTCCACAATAAATAAATAAATAAATAAATAAATAAATAAATACTAGAGTGCATAGTGTAAGCTGGGCATGGTGGCACACACCTGTAATCCCAGGTACTGGGAGACTGAGGCAGGAGGATCACACGTTCAAGACCAGCTTGGCAATCTTGTGAGACCCTCTCAAAATAAAGAGTCAGAAAGGGGGACTGGGGATATAACTCAGTGGTAAAACATTTGCTTAGCATACATGAAGCCCTGGGTTCAATTTCCAGTACCACAAAAAACAAGAATAAAATTTTTTAAAAAATAAAAGGGCTTTGGGGTGTAGTTCAGTGGTAGAGCACCCCTGGGTTCCATTCCTGGTACTAGGAAAAAACAAAAAAAGACTGAGAGAGGTCTGTTTCACCACACCCACTAATGGTGGATGTAATAAACACTGACCACTTTTACCAATCTAGAAGGCCCAATGTGGTTACTCAATTCATATTTCTTCAAGTAGTAACCCTATAAATCGGGCTGCGGGTGTAGCTCAGTGGTAGAGCGCTTGCCTAGCATGTGTGAGGCACTGGGTTTGATCCTCAGCACCACGTAAAGAATAAAGGTATTGTGTCCATCAACTAAAATTATAATAAATAAATAGTTCTTTTTTTGAGACAGGGTCTTACTATGTGGCCAGGCTGGCTTTGAACTCCTGGGCTCAAGCAACCTTCTCGTCTCAGCCTCCTGAGTAGCTGGAAACCCAGGTGCACACCCCTGGCTTGTAGTCCAATTTAATGCTGCATTGGACTGGTTTGGAGGGACATTTTAAGTCTTCTTTGATGAGCTGTCTGCTGATTTTGCTGTCGTACCTCCTCCGGCATTGGCTTAGCCATCTGCTCCAAGGAGCCCTCTGGCTACCACACCCCCCACGACCTGTTCCCCCTTAATTTTTTTCTCAGTAGTATTTATTACCGTCTGTCACACTATTCAGTTTTCTTATTTATTTTACAATCTGTGTCCCCACGCTAAAACGTCGAGCTTCAAGGACAGGGATTTATTCTATTTGTTCTCTACTCAGTTCCCAAAACCTATCAAATGCCTGGCATGTGGTGGAAAAGTCTTTGTGAATATATGAATTCTTGCTTTTTTCCCCTTCCTCTGGAGGTATTTGTTGATATAAATTCTCTTTATGTGTTAGAGATATGAACATTTTATCATAAAGATGCAAATATTTTCCCTATTGATGTTTCTCATTTGCTTTCTATACAAAAATTTAGACTTTTATGTGCCATAGCTGTCTTCTATTTCATGACTTTGGGTCTCTATGTCTGCCTTCACGGAGACCGTAAACAGTTTTGTATACATTTTTCTTCTAACAATATGGGTTTTCCTGTGCCATGATTTAATTTGGCTCGTATATCTTTGTTTCATATGTTAGGTAAAATATCACGCTCTTCTTTTTGTTGTTGTTCGAGTGCTGGAAACTGAACCCAGGTCTCACTTATGCTAGGAAAGCGCTCTTCCATTGAGCTACGTCCCTAGCTCCATAGTTTCAAATGATATCCAACTGTCTCTGATTTTTTTCTTTGATGCTGGAAATTGAATTAGGGACTTTTTACCACTGAGCTACATAAAGCCCTTTTCAATTTTTCTTTTGAGACAAGGTGATCCTCCTGTCTGAGTCTCCCCAGTAGCTGAGATTACAAGATTGTTGCCACCAAGCCTGCTTGTCCATATTTTTATTGTGGTGGTGGTGGTGGTGCTGGGGACTGAACCCAGGTCTCAGACATGCCAGGGAAGCACTCTACCACTGAGCCACATCCTCAGCCCTAGTCAATTTTTTTTTTTAAATTAAGATATCATTTGTGTGTGTGTGTGTGTGTTTTTCCTCGTGTCTTTAAAGGGCTCCCCTTTGTTGTTTGATTGTTAGTACTGGGGATTGAAGCCAGAGGGTGATTTACCACTGAGCTACATCCCTGGTTTTTTTTTTTTTTTTTTTTTTTTTAGTTTTTGAGACAGAATGTTTCTAAGTTGCTCAGACTTGCCTCAAACTTGAGATCCTCCTGCCTCAGCCTCCCTGAGTAGGTGGGATTACCTACTTGGTTGTATACCACCACACCTAGCTTCATTTTATATATATATATATGTATGTATATATATGTACATATATATATTATATATATACACACTCACGGATACACACACACATATTTTTTTAAAATACAGAGGAATGTAATCTTGTATTTTGCAGAAATATTTAGTACAGTTGGATCTTCATATCTAGGTTTCACATTGTGAATTCAACCAAATCTGGCCCAGAAGTACTTAGAAGAACATTGTGTGTGTACTGAACATGTGCAGACTTTTTTTCTTGTCATCATTCCCTGACAAATACAGTAGAGCAACTGTTTACATAGCAGCTACATTGTATTTGATATTGTAAGTAACCTAGAGGGTTTTTTTTTCCTTTTTTTTTTTTTTTGTACAGTGCTGGGGATTGAACCCAGGGTCTTGCTAGGTAAATGCTTTATCACTGAGCTACACCCCAAGCACTAGAGATGATTTTAAGTATACAGGGAAATCTGGGTAAGTTATATTCAAATGCTAAGCCATTTTATATAAGGGACTTGAGCATCCTGGAATTTGCTATCTGTGGGGGTTGGGGAGGGGTTCTTTCTGGAATCAGTGCCTCTCTGTACTGAGGGATGAATGTATGGGACCTAGTACATAGTGTGAGCAGAAATTGTTTGTGGAATGAGTGAATAAAGGAACAGCTATTTATTGCTGAGGTCCAGCCTTAGCAGGGGTCATGGCACAGCTTGGTGAGGGGAAAGTGTCAGCGACGAGAATAAAGTGACACAGACTCGACGATCTGAGGCTTAGTTTTAACTTTACTGTTACATGGCTAAGTTCTAAGTTGAGCTACTGTTTCACACACGATCTCTATATATCTATACATTCAGCTTGAGTGCATTCTTTTGAGGTTACATAGAAGGGGCGGTAGTAAAGCTCTAAGGGAATGTGATGGACATAAGTATAATCAAAACAAATCAAGTTCTACTTTTCTAAACAAAACATCACTAAACCATTAACTTGTTCTGGTTTTCATCTTACTAGAAACAATAAAAGTTGAGGCTATCCTTATAGGTTTAACACGTCGTGATTTAAAGTTACGTCAAGGATAACAGCTGTACTTTAGACATCTCTGGAACGTTGATATGCAGCATAGACACCTTTTGACCTGTCTACAGTATATAAAGTGGAACTTCCTTTTGTTAATAGTTAAATGACACCCAAGATACAGCTTTCCATCAATCTTATATGCAATCCACTGTGGTCCCTGAACTGTGAAAACAGTTTCACTAAGAGGGGGCACATTCTCACATTCTGGTTTGGGTTAAAGCAGCCAGGCAGTCTGGCTGCATTAAGCTGAGAGCAGTGGACAATAACTCTTGTTGATCTGACCCACAACATTTTTTCTGTTTGCTTAAGGTAATATTAATATGAAATCAATCAAGGCTTGAGCAGTGTTATTTTTATGTTCCAAATCACTTAATGTCTGATTTTTTTTTACCAAAATCTATAAATGTAAACATTCAATAACAATAAGAAATAACACAAAAACAAGAAGCAGCATGCCACATCCACATTTCTCAGATTAGACTCCGCAAGAATCTTCATTATTCCCAGTGGGACCGTGTGAAGCACTGAGGGGAATAGTGGTGGGCGTGGCAATTTATAAGCCTGGTCTATTGGGCAGTGAAATGCTAGTGTGCAGGTACATGAGAGCTAAAGGGGTTTAGAAGTTTTACAGTTCATTGTTAAGTTTTTACCTATTAGTGGAGAAATTAAAAAAAAATAAGGACGTTTGTGCATCTGCGCATGCCTGTGTAGAGAATATCATGGTAAGGCTGCCTGCCATCTTTTTTGGGTATTTCTTTCTCTTTCCATCTTTCTTTCTTTTTAAAAAATATTTTCAGTTGTAGATGGACACAATATCTTTATTTTATTTATTTATTTCCATGTGGTGTTGAGGATCAAGCCCAGTGCCTCACACGTGCGGGGTAAGCGCTCTCTACCTCTGAGCTACAACCAAGCCCCGTGGGGAAGGATTTCTGAAATCTTTCCCCTTTGGATTGTTCTGAATATATGGTTCAATAAAGAGATTCTGGGGCTGGGGTTGTGGCTCAGTGGTAGAGCGCTTGCCTAGAATGTGTGAGGCACTGGGTTCGATTCTCAGCACCACATAAATAAATGAATAAAATAAAGTCCATCAACATCCAAAAAATATTTTAAAAATAAAAATAAAGAGGTTCTACTGTTTTTGAAATCCCACAGTGAAGGAAACACTGAGTTGTATCTTACTCCTCTTTCCTGTACTTGTGGAGTCACCTGTCTCCGAGGATCACTGCTATAGGAATGGACGGTCAGCACGACAGAGCGTTCAGCAGCACCGGCCGCCGTCCCTGACATGACCGTGCAGTCGTTGATGGCTCGCGTGCTGCGTGTACGGCAGCGGACAGGCTGACAGGTGTACTGCGTAGATAGAAACTGGGCCCGGGCGAGCGCAAGCCACAGACCCCGCACGCAGTCTGCGCTGGCGCGCGCCCGCCGCGATCCTCGAGGTCCGCGGGGCGGGGAGCTGGGCAGAGCGCTCCGCGCGCCCTCTTACGGTGGGAAGGCGAGGGAGGCACGTGACCGGGGGGCGGGGCCTGCGGGACCGGGCTGGGCGGAACGCGCGCGACCGCGGTTTGGTTTCCGGCCGGAGGCTCTCCCGGAGCGCCCCGCGTCCCTGGGGGGCGGCGGCGGCTGAGGCTGCGGAGCAGCTGGGGGGTCCGGAAGTCAACACCATGTCGAGTCTGCACAAGAGCCGGTAAGGGGCCACGGGGGCCGACTGGCCCAGGCCACTGCTGGCCGAGCCGCCCTTCCTGCGTGTGTGCGGCCAGGAGTCGGGGTCCCGGGCAGAGGGTCTCGGGCGCCCACTTTCAAACCTCAGTGCCTGCGGGCCGGAGGAGACTCGCAGCGCAGCCGCCCCATCTGCCCCCGCTGCCCCTTCTCGCTCCCTCAGCCTGGACGCCTTCCCCTGGGTTCTTCCTCATCCCGATCTCCACACCCTGCGCCCCTTCTCCCTTTATAGCTCTCTGCCCCAGTACCTGTCTCCAAATGCGCCCCGGCCCTCTTGTCCTTTTCTTACTAAAAGTACTAGGAAAACCTTGATTCTGCAGTCTGTCCTCTCCCCCAGGCAAAATCCTGAAGCATTGGCTAAATTTTGCTCACTCTTCAGTTTTCCTCCTGGACTTTTTTTTTAAACCTTTTGTCCTTGCCTGAGGACAGGCCCAGAGATCTTGTAATGGTTATATTTTCCATCATAGAGAACTGCGGGCAGATTGCACAGGTCCATTGTCTGCAGATCAGGTTACTCCCGGTTCCTAGAGTTGGTTGAATTCAGGTAGTGGCCTTGCTGTGGACTGGGCCTGGTCAGCAGGAAGTGCCTAGCAAATGCCACCTCACTAAATGTTAGAAGGTGCTTACTTTTCTTATTCTCGTTTAAGAAGCTCTACAAAAGAATATCTCTCAAGCCTCTTTACTGGGATTCTGTGTTTCTGGGGTCAGAAGAAGTGGTTTATAGTTTTACGTTGGATTGGTCAGGGTAAGGGAGCTGTGGACTGCAGACCACCTTGGGATTTGGGTGTGCTTCATTTGCCTCCCTCTCCCCCTTTCTAGGATCGCAGATTTCCAGGATGTCCTGAAGGAGCCTTCCATTGCATTGGAAAAGCTGCGGGAACTCAGTTTTAGTGGTAAGAGGCAACCCCTGCACTTTCAGGGCTTCCCTAGAGCAGTGTTATGGCTAAGGTGGAAGGGAAAGCACCCACAGCCACATCTGGTGAGTTCTGGGGACTAGCCCAACTTTTGGGGCCTTCTGCAGATTGTGTAGTGCTGTCCTTATCTCAAGAGAAGTTACCCAGAGGACTGGTGGCTATAGTTAAGCCTCACACAGGGAGGCATTAGTTTCCTGGGAATCACTGAATAAAATTGAAATGGGAGGATGAATCCAGGTTTGGTGGCGCATGCCTGTAATCTAGTGACTTGGGAGTCTGAGGCAGGAGGAATGCAAGTTCAAGATGAGCTTCAACAATTTAGCAAGGCCCTAAGCAACTTAGTAAGACCCTGTGTCAAAATAAAAAAATAAAAAGGGCTGGGGATGTGACTCAGTGGTAAATTGCCTCTGGGTTAAATCCCTACTACCATAAATGAATAAATTAATTTTTAAAAAAAGAAATGGGAGGATGAGAGTGGGGAAATTATTTTTGGGGGGGGGTACCAGGGATTGAACCCAGGGGCACTCAACCACTGAGCCATATTCTCAGCCTTATTTTGCATTTTATTTAGAGACAGGGTCTCAGTGAGTTACTTAGTGTCTTGATGTTGCTGAGGCTGGCTTTGAACTCTCCATCCTCCTGCCTCAGCCTCCCAAGTCACTGGGATTACAGGCGTGTACCTCCATACCCAGCAAGAGTAGGGAAATTTTTGAACCTTGGTTGGGCCTGTCCTCACTCCTAAGCTAGCTCCTGTGTTTGGGAATTTGGTTAGCTGCAGGGTAGTTCCAGGTTCTCTCAGGCTGAGGATCAAAGTTGCCTAAAGCAACAGTGAACTTTGGTTAATGGCCAAATTCCAGCCTTGGAACAGTGACTTTAAGGAGCTAAAACTTGGCTGTTTGACTTTGTTCTCTCCAGCATGGTTAATCTTCCTGCCCAGGGATCCTGCTTTTTGCCCATCTTTAAAAATATCCCCTGGTCTTCCTATAGATTGTCATTGCCCTGTCCCTGTAACTTTGACAGCAGGGAGTATACACCCATGTAGATTGTGAGGTGAGGCATTGACTCATGTTCACATTATTAGGGAAACCATCACAGCATCTGCTCTTGTGAGGTTCCTGACACAATTACAGGAGCAATCAGTCTTTCCGTCTGGAATGGGACTGAGGCACCAAAGGGGAGGCAGTCTTGGTGGTGGTAGAGTTTGGGCTCTAGAGTCAGACCTGTGTCCAAGTCCTTGATTGCTGCGTGTTTCCAGATAAGTTTCCTAATCACTAAGATAAGGATGAGTCAGGTGTGGTGATGCACACCTGTAATTTTAGCTACTCGGGAAACTGAGGTAGGAGGATCCCAAGGTTGAGGCCAGCCTCAGCATACTAGCAAGACCCTGTCTCAAAATTAAAAATACAAAGGAGGAGGGGCGGGTAGCTCAGTGGTAAAGTGCCCCAGGTTAAGCCCCAGTACTGGGAGGGAAAAAGAGGATGATGATGCTCATCTTTCTTTCTTCCTTTTGTGAGGGTTACATGAAGTGATGTCTGTGAAGTACAAAGCGCTTTAGCCCCGTAGCTTTTTTTCTGTGTTCCACACGTGCTTATTGAATACCTTCTGTGTGACAGTTCCTTCACTAGGCACTGAGGATATTAGACAAATGTGGTTCTTGTCTGCCTGAGGTTTGCCCAGTGGTAGGAGTTACATACATTAAAATATACGAAGTAGCCAGGCATGGTGGTGCTCCCCTGTCACGGGAGGATCAGAAGTTTGAGGTCACCCTGGGCAACTTAATGAGACCTTGTTTAAAAATAAAAAGGACTGGGGATGTAGCTTATCGGTAAAGTGCCCCTGGGTTCAGTCTCCAATACCAAAAACAAAAAACAAATTATATAATTTCAGTTGTGATGGATGCTAAGAAGAAGTCACAAAGCCGTTGTTGTTTAAAAAGAATGATTTGGTTGGGCAGAGTTGATGGTTGGTAATAGCTCCTCTCAGGAAGAAAGATCAAGGATGAAAAAGTGTTAAAAGAACATTCCAGATAGGGAGCTCTGGGCTGAGGGCTGGGGCCGTGGACAGAAACTAGAGAGTTAGCCTAGCAGTCTCTTTGTGGACAGTGATTCTTGAAAGAAGTACTTCTTGCCCACTCTGTTCCCTGCCAACTGGCTCCAAGGTGGATGGCTGGGGGGTCTGGGAATCTGGCCTGGGGTGACCTTTGCCTGCTGTGTCCACAGGCATCCCCTGTGAGGGCGGACTGCGGTGCCTCTGCTGGAAGGTGGGTGTGCCTGGGGTGGGGCTGCTGCTCTGCTCGGAGTCCCTGGGTTCCTCATGGGCTGTCCCCACCCTGGCCCCTCCTCCTCTTCTGCACCTTTCTTGCTTGTCTGAGGAAGCTTTTCTGGGAAGTTCTGGGTTTCGTGCTTTTGGCATCTCCTCCAGGATCCCCTTGGGGAAGAGGTACTTTGTAATGCCAGTAAAGGCCTTCTCCTGGCACATACGGACAGCCAAAGTGACGCTTACTGGGACAAAACAAAGGCTGTGTTGTACCTGAAACCGTTTGCAGAGATGTTGGTGGAAGTGCTGAATCCTGCTTTTCCAGCCCCTTTGAGCACCTTGCTTTATTATGATTTGGAAGAATCAATGTGAGGAAAAGGCTACTTTAGGGTAAAGGAGGAGAAGGCAGTGGGGAGGACAGGGACCCTCACCCTGGCTCAGGTCTGCGTTCCTGGGCTTCAGTCATCTCATCCACTCTGGGCTTCACGAAGACTTTCTTTTTTATGTGGTTCTGCTGGGAATGGAACCCAGGGCATCGCACATGCTAGGCAAGTGCTCTGCCACTGAGCCACTTCCCCAACCCATTCATGAAGCCTCTTTTGAGCCCCATCTGCTTCTGTCTGTTGTTGGGTTGGGGCAGGAGTCCTCAGAGCTGTGCCCCTCTTTGCAGATCTTGTTGAACTACCTCCCCCTGGAGAGAGCCGCGTGGACTTCCATCCTGGCCAAGCAGAGGTAGGACCCATTAAAGGGTGAAGATTGGAGGAGATTGATCTGTGTGATCAGAGAGGACCAGTGGTGGCGAGACTGCCCTGCCTCCTCTGCTGCGTCTCTGGTCTGGCTCCGTGGCAAGACCTCAGGAGTCATCCCTCTCTCCTCCTCTCTCCTGCAGGGAGCTATATTCTCAGTTCCTGCGGGAAATGATCATACAGCCTGGCATTGCCAAGGCCAACATGGGTGTGTCCAGGGAGGATGTGACCTTTGAGGACCATGTGAGTTGGGGTTGGCAACAGGGCCTGAGACTGTATAATGGGGAGGGGAGGGGGTTTGGAGCCTTCAGGATCTTCCTTGTCAGAGGGTAAGTGCAGCCTGGCCTGGGTCCCCTCTGGCCTTGCCAGTTCCTTCTCTCTGTGTAGTGTTGCCCAGCCTGACAAGTGTTGTCCCTCCCTGCCTAACCAAATGGCCTGGCCTAGTCAGCAACACAGACAAGAACCCATGTCCCAGGAGTGCTGTCGGGGCAGCCCTGCGCCACTTGTTCTAGCTCAGCCCTCATCCTGTTCCTTGCGGAGGGTCCTGTGATTGCATGGTTGAAGGAAGGCAGAACAGGGCAGAAGTGAGGGTCAGCTGCCTGTCTGGCCTGGAGGAAGCCTGTTCTCCAGTACTGGCCCTCTTCCTGGGTGCTTCACAGCACAGGAAGTGCAGATGGCAGGCCTTGGGCCCATCCTCCAAGGATAGGAGTTGATGACTCGGAGGATTGAATGAAATTTAAAGAGACCTGACACTCATTCATTCACTCATCCCCTCAGCAGACAGTGAGCACCTGCCGCGTGCGGAGTTCTGGAACTGGGGCGGTGGACAGAATCACAGTCTCTGCCGAGCAGAGCTGTGCTCACTGCCAGCTGTGCAGTGTGGACATGGTCTGGGAGGCCTGTGCTCTGTCCTGAGTGGCCCGCAGGCTGCCCCTGACCACAGCTGGGGCTGTGGGGGATTGCAGGCCACCGCTTAGGTCTCCAGGCTGGGATCTCCCCGAGTCCCTGACTGGGCCTTGCCTCCCCACAGCCCCTCAATCCCAACCCCGACAGCCGGTGGAACACATACTTCAAGGACAACGAGGTCCTGCTCCAGATCGACAAAGACGTCCGGTAAGAGGCACGCAGCGGCTGGCGCTGGCTTAGCAGCCTTCCCGAGGCTTTCTCCTGCTCGGTGCTTTCCCTCTTATTTTTTCAGTGGTACCAGGAACTGAACCGAGACACTCGCCCACTGAGATGCCCTGGCTCTTTTTACTCTTTGAGTCAGGGTTTCACTAAGTTGCTGAGTCTGCCTTCACCTTGCAGTTCTGCCTCAGCCTCCCAGCGGCAGGAATCACTGGTGTGTGCCACCACGCCCAGCCGCGCTTTCCTTTTCCAGCCCAGGCCCTCAGGGTGGGAGTTTAAGGAGCTGCTGGCGTAGTGTCCTGGGGGTGGGTCCAGGCCGTGGCGCCCAGGGGGTGCCTGCGCGCACTGGCTCTCCCCATCCATACCTTGGTTTCACCTGTGCCCAGGTGTTTGGGGATTCATCTTATTCATTCCACACCTACTGGGCCCTTTCTGTGGGTCAGGCTCAGGTGTACTCAGGGTTGAGTGCTGACTAGGTCGGCAGACGCAGCCCCTTCGTAGAAGGTGCCAAAAAGCCAGAGGGGACGATTTCTCATCCAGTTAGGTCTTTCATGTAGTTAGTACCTTGAGTGCCCCGAGGGAGGAGTTCGGGCCAGGGGTTTGGGGAAGCCTTGCCTAGAGAGCAGTGTTCCTGGAGAGACTCAGGGAGGGGGCCTTGGGACAGAGTGAGGGACAGGCCACTGGGGGCTGAAGCTGCCTGGGAGGCCTCGAGAGCCCACAGACCTCTGCGGAGCCAGGCCGAGGCTAGTGTGGGAGGCAGGGACGACCTCAGACTTGATCCCAAGGCCATAGGGTGGTTGTGGTGCAGAGGTTTTAAGCAAGGGAATGACAAGCTCAGGATGTGTCTCTAAAAAATGGTGAGCTCCAGTATGTTTGCATTTTTCACTTGATGAAGAACCGTAGGAAAGCTGTCTCTGCTGCTGACTTGGGCTGGCGATTCTGGCAGTGAAATCTCCCAGGAGGCTGGGGAGGAGCCAGAACGGGGGTTTGTCTTGGAGTGGTGGGGTGGTCAAGCACTCCGGAGTTTCTTTGTCTGGTTTCCATTACAGCTTTGCCAGTTGTTAGCTGTGTGACCTTGAGCTAGTGATTCAGGCTCTCTGAACATTTCTTATCTGTGAAGGAGTGAGATGCATCAGGTTCAGACCCTTGAGGGGGCCTGGGTTGCTCCAGATAAGTGAGAGCGTCGTGCTGGTCCTAGCGCAGTGCAGAGGCCCTGAGAAGCATCGGGTCAGGGCTGGACTGTGGCGCAGTGGCAGAGCGCTTGCCTGGCATGTGTGAGGCCCTGGGGTCGATCCTCAGCACCACATGTAAATCAACAAGTAAAATAAAGGCATTCTGTCTATCTACAACTACAAAAAAATAAAAACCAAAGAAACCCCAAAACACCCCCATCCGATCAGCCATTAGAGAAGGGTCCCTGGAGCCTGTTCCCTTCACAGTAGCCTGCCTGACCTCTCCTGACATTCTCTCCCTGGTCAGACGGGACAATCTCTGACCTTCACAGCAACCCTTCAACATTGCCAAGGGATCGCTGGGTCTCCAAGTTAGTCTGCTTTGACACGGGCCAGGTGTGCCTTCCTCGTCTTCCCATTAATGTGAGGAAACGTGTTGAACAACAGATATCTTGTTGCAAACACTGTAAGTGCTGTGAAGGAAGGAAAAAAAAACTGCTCTGAGAGAGTAAGAGGGGCCCTTTAGAGGAGGTGACTCAGCATGAGACTGGAAGGAAGAGCAGGGGTGGGAGGCACAGGGCTGTCGGAAGAGCCTCCTGGGCTGAGGGACAGCTTGTGAGAGGCCTGGGCTTGGGAAGAAGGCGTGTGGTGGGGCGACATCAGAAGGGAGGTCCTCCTTCCCTTGCCCCTCAGGGATGCTCCTCTGAGCAGGGTGGCTGCAGAGAACGGGTCTTTTGCCTTTGTTCTCAGACTGACCTTGGTACAGCCTGTAACCTCAGGTGTTTTAATGGCCGAATTTTGTGGTTCTGGGGAGGGACAGGGATGAGTGATTATAGTATGTTGGTCCATGTTTCTAGAAGGCACATTTGTAATGTACTGTGCATAAGACGTCTAAGTAAGCCAGACACTTGGTGCATGCATCTGGTAATCCCAGCTATTCGGAGGACTGAGGCAGAAAGATCACAAATTTGAGGCCAGCCTCCTATCTCAAAATAAAATTTGAAAAGGCTGTGGATGTAGTTCAATGGTAGAGCACCCCAGGTTCAATCTCCAGTACTACAAAAAAGAGAAAAGTGAGCTGGGGATATAGCTCAGTTGGTAGAGTGCTTGCCTTGCAAGCACAGGCCCTGGGTTCAATCCCCAGCACCGGGGAAAAAAAGAGAAAAGAGAGAAAAGTTAGGTTGTATGACCGTAAACAAACTTTTTAAAAAGATATATGAATCTCTACAGATACATACAAAAATGGGTATATGAACATGTGTAATGACTTGCTTTTAAAAATCCATATTGTTTTTAGATAAAATGTTATAATTTATAGCAAACAAAACAGGTCAGGCACAGTGGCACATGCCTATAATCCCAGTAGCTTGGGAGGCTGAGGCAGGAGGATCACAAATTTGAGGCCAGCCTCAGCAACTTAATGAGGCCCTAGGTAATTTAGTGAGACCCTGTCTCAAAATAAAAAGTAAAAAGGGGGGCTGGAGTTGGGGCTCAGTGGTAGAGCGCTTGCCTGGCATGTGTGAGGCACTGGTTCGATACTCAGCACCACATATAAGTAAATAAAATAAAAAAGAGATCCATTGATAACTAAAAAAAAAAAAAAAAAAAAAGGTAAAAAGGGCTGGGGATGTGGTTAAGTGCCCCTGGGTTCAATCCCCAGTATCAAACAAACAAACAAACAAAAAATGTCCTGCAGTGCTGGGCCCTGGCAGCAGGGTGCTACTGGAATGGCCAGAGCATCTGCCCTGAAGAACAGCATGCTCTCCTGTTCCCTCTTGACAGGAGGTTGTGCCCAGATATATCCTTCTTCCAGATGGCCACTGAGTACCCCTGTCTCCTCATCCTGGACCCCCAGAATGAGTTTGAAACCCTTCGTAAGCGTGTGGAACAGACAACGCTGAAATCTCAGACAGTGGCCCGGAACCGGAGTGGGGTCACAAACGTGAGTACCAGCTGGGGCCCCCAGACTCCTCTGACATCCTTTCCCTTCCTGTTTCTCTTGGGCCACTAGCCACAGGGCATTGGGCCCATGATCATCTTCCCTGAGAGTCCCCTAAAGTAGCCTTGATCCCCAGACCCACCTCTGGCACTTTCTGAAGGTCCGTGTCAGAGTTTCATTGCATTTGACCTGGGCTCCTGGCTGGCAGGGGACTTCCAGTCTTGAGGTAGTGACAGATGTGAGAAAGTGCGACAAGAGCAGGGCTGGGTGTCAGGAGAAGCCTTCTCTGAGGAAGGGACCTTTAAGCTGAGCTGGCAGGATGGAGGAGAGTGTTCCCAGTGGAGAGGAGAGAGCATGGTGTTCAAGGAATGGCAGGCTCCCTGTGGCTCGAGGCAGAGAGTGAGGCGAGAGAGAAGGTGCTGGAGGGTGCGGGAGAGGTCGGGGTGGCAAGGCCACACGGTCTTGGTCTGGAGGCTGGGCGCCCTGCAGCAGGCTGAGCAGGGAGGTGGTGAGAGGGCTGCCTTGGTGAGGATACTGTGGGTGCTGGGAGGGACACAGGAGTGGGGCAGGGGCTGCCTGGGAGGTACCTTCCATCATCCCCCCCAGAGTGGGAGGGGCCGGGCTGAGCTGGGCAGGGACAGATCTCCCATCTCAGAGGCTCAGGAGGCCAGATTAACAGGATTTATTCTGAAGCAGCCATGCTGGTCTTTGAACCCCAGAATCTGGCAGATTGTGGTAACTGAGAAGCTGCTAGTAGCTAAACAAGAGTGTTGCCTCTTCCTCTGTTTATAGCCACGCCTCAGTACCTGGAGCTTTGGCTTTTGTCCAAAACCTGTCACTGTCCTCCATCAATGGAAAAATCCTCCTCTGTGGGCTGGGGTTGTAGCTCAGTGGTAGAGTGCTTGCCGAGCATGTGTGCGGCACTGCGTTTGATTCTCAGCACCACATAAGAATAAATAAATAAAAATAAAGGTTAAAAAAAATCCTCTGTACCCTTCTACCAGCTAAAAACAGTTTACAACTATAGAAACTTGTGTTCCCTAGGGACTGACTTCAGTAGAAGCACTGACAGGGGGCGCAGGCGCAGATCCAGGTGATCCCAGGTTCCGTGTGTCTGTGATAGGATTGGGATCTGGCAGTTCTTTGATGTGACTCACTTTGTGAGCAGCCCCCTTGCCTGGCTGCTAATTTCCCGGCTGCTTTCACTCCACTCACTGTCATAATTAGGGTTTGAGAACTAAGCCTTTGCCCATTTAAACTTTTGGACCTGGTCCTGATGGCAGAGCCCCCCCCCCAGTAGCTTCATTCCTAGGCCTCTGGTTGGGCGTGCGAGTTACAGTTGACCATCTGTATGACTGGGTGAGTGATTCCAGGCTCCTGTTC
The DNA here is from genome assembly GCA_020662805.1 of Glaucomys volans. NCBI lineage: Eukaryota > Metazoa > Chordata > Mammalia > Rodentia > Sciuridae > Glaucomys > Glaucomys volans. The sequence goes on from JAJEJO010005757.1 coordinate 368,239, forward strand.
TCGGGCATCTCTTTCCTGTTCCCCAGTCTGGACATAATCATTTCTGCCCTGTCTGGCTGGGGGATTGCCAGGAGGTGCAGCAAGGTCATGGCAGTGCAGATTCTTGGAAAGCCAGGGAGTGCTGAGCATCCTCAAAGGCAGCCTGTCCTGGAGGCCTGACCTGTGGATTCTGGAGTCAGCCAGTGTAAGGTCAAGTCTCGGGACCACCACTTAATGGTAGACGTTTGATGAGTGGCTGAACTTTTCTGAGCCTCAGTTTCCTCATGTTGAAAATGATGTTGAGGGAAGATTCTAGTCAACGAGAAGATTAAATGGAAGAACAGCATATAGCACTGTCTGGCACAGAGGAGCCTGAGTGGGTGTTACCGAGATGTGTTCGTGTTTGTGTGTGCAAATTAGCATGCACGTGTATGCATACCTATGTGTGTCGATAATGGCAGCAGGAGTTTCATCTCCCTGGATCACTGTGCTTCCCCGGGTGGCCTCATGCACGAGCTCCGCCTGGGTTCTCTCCTGTAGGCCCCACCCCCGGAGCTTCCGATTCAGTAGGTGCAGGGCAGAGCCTAGGCACCCGAACCATCACAAAGTTCACTAGTGATCCTGCTGGGCAGCCTGCGCTGGGGACCCCAGGTCTCTGGCATGAATCTTAGTAGGACCATCCCTCTATCTTCCAGCCTTTCCTGATGAAGATTTGCAGACATTCAGAAGTGTTGCAGGGAGGGCGAGGTGCAGCCTGTGTGCTTCCCCAGCGCTGCAGGACTCGGCCTTTGCCCGCGGTGCTTCTCCTGTGTGCGTGTTGTAGAGAGAGCTGCAGGTGCCTGGTCCTCGCCTCAGGTGCCTCAGCAGGCCTCCCGAGGGAAAGGGCCTCCTCCTACCTGATACTAGGGGGTTCTTTCTGAAGTATCACCCAGTACCCAGTCCACTTGCACTTGAGATCAACTCGGTGTCCTCTGTTGTGCCAAGAATGATTCTGTTGTTTTATTCAAAACCAGGAGCCAAGCAAGGTTTATGTTTTGCATTATTACTAATTATAATTTTGCAGTACTGTGGCTGGAACCCAGGGTCTCGCGCATGCTGGGTACGTGCTACTCCACCCCCAGCCCTATTCCTTGCCTTGGGATGTTCTGTTTCTTTAGTTCTATCACTTGGAACAGGCCTTCACCCCCCCACACCCTCAAGGTTCATTTTTTGAAGAGTCTTAGACAGTCATCTCTTTTTGACATATTTAAAGTTTTTATTTTATTTTATTTATTTATTTATTTATTTATTTATTTATTTATTTGTGGTGCTGGGATTGAACCCAGGGCCTTGTGCTTGCAGGGCAGGCACTCTACCAACTGAGCTATATCCCCAGCCCTAAAGTTTTTATTTTAATTTAATGTGTAACTTACATGAAGTTAAATGCACAGATTTTAAATACACAACCAGATATTTTTTTATGGTTACGTCTGTGTAACGACCAGTTGATCAAGATGTGGAACATTTCCATCATCCAGCAAGTTCCCTCTTGTTCCTTCCCAGGTAGTATTCCTCACCTCAGAGGTAACTGCTTCTCTGGTGCTTAGCGCCAAAAATTAGATTTCAGCCCAGGTGATTTGTAAAGTGTCTCATGTTCTGGACTTGCCTGCTTGATTCCTGAGCTGGTGTTTGACCACTCTTCCAAAGGCCTGTCTTTCCTATGACCTGGAAGTCAAGCCTGGGCAAATGGCAAACCTTGTCCTGCTTAACTGGCCCCTCTTTTTCCCAGATGAGCTCCCCCCACAAGAACTCTGTGCCGCCGTCCCTGGATGAGTATGAGGTGCTGCCCAATGGCTGTGAGGCCCACTGGGAGGTGGTGGAGCGCATCCTCTTCATCTACGCCAAGCTCAACCCTGGCATCGCTTACGTGCAGGGCATGAACGAGATCGTGGGACCCCTCTACTACACCTTTGCCACTGATCCCAACAGCGAATGGAAAGGTAGATTGACTCTTGACTGTCTACATCCCCATTGACAGCTCCCTAGAAAAGAGACCAAGGCAAGGCAGGCCAGTGGGCCAGAGCAGGCTGAGGAGCCATGTCCCTACCCTGTTTGGCCTCCATTCTCCCTCTGTCAGACGAGGGATTGGCCCAGATTGCCTTTAAGAACCTTTCCAGCTCTGCCTTCTAGTATGCTGTTTACTGACCTCTTGGTACTTGTAACTTAATTTCCTGTTAAGAAATTGAGAGATGAAATGTGTATGTGGAAAGCTGAATGGTAAGATTTAAATAATGGTTTGAATACTGTTATCAGGAGGGCATGTAATAAATTGCTGAGTGAGTGGATGGTTTTGCCGGAATATGTGAGAAGAAAGTGGTAATGTCCTTAGGCAAGGTGGACAGTGGCCAAGAACAGAGGAAGGGCTCAGCCCAACCATGAGAGTGGCACCTTGGCGAGGCTTCGAGGTGGGGGGTGATGTCCTGTGGTGAGACTTGAGGTTGAGAGCACCTCCCTCCCCGTACACCTGCCCACACCTTGTATCTCCCAGAGCACGCTGAGGCAGACACCTTTTTCTGCTTCACCAACCTCATGGCTGAGATCCGAGACAACTTCATCAAGAGCCTGGATGACTCGCAGTGTGGCATCACCTACAAGATGGAAAAGGTGTACTCCACCTTGAAGGATAAAGATGTGGAACTCTATCTAAAACTGGTGAGGTCCCCTGGATCACACAGGCCAGGGAAGACAGGTGGAAAGGGGTGGAGGTTCCTGAGCGCCCTGGCCCAGGGTGAGCTCTGGCTTGAGTCTGGGGGTTGAACGTGGCTGCTGCGGCTGCTGCTGGGGAACAGTGACACACATGCTCGGGATGCTGGCCCTGTCCTGGAGTGCTGGCCCATGTGCTGGGGAATGCTGATCCACAGGCTGAGCAGGTGGAGGAGACCAGGCCTGGGCAGCAGGGGCCCAGCAGGCTGGGAGGGAAGGGGAGAGTAGAGAACAGTACCCTGTGTGCCAGGCCCAGTGCACTAAGTTAATGAAGTCTGAATGAGTTAGGAAGTGTTAATAACTTCATTAAAAAAAATTCCAGCCGGGCGAGGTGGTGCACGCCTGTAATCCAAGCCACTTGGGATTCTGAGTCAGGAGGATCACGAGTTCAAAGTCAGCCTCAGCAACTTAGCGAGGCCCTAAGCAACTCAGTGAGACCCTGTCTCTAAATAAAATACAAAATAGGGCTGGGGATGTGGCTCAGTGGCCGAGTGCCCCTGAGTTCAATCCCCAGCACCAAAAAAAAAAAAAAAAAAAATCCCTATGATGCCATGCCCTGTTTATTTCAAAAAGCAGTTCAGTAAAAGGAAGTTATATGTAAATGAAACAGTTTTGTGAAAAAAAAATGTAACACAGATGCCGCCTTTGCCGTTTTGTAACAGGGTTCTTCCAGTCACTAATATTCACTGTGTCACTTCTGTAATTCCTTCTAATGGGGAGGCTGAGGCAGGGGACTGCAAGTTGAAGGCCTGCCTTGGCAACTTAGATCCTGTCTCAAAATAAAAAGGGCAGGGGATGTGACTCGGTAATGTGTCCCTGGGCTCCATGTCCAATACCAAAAATAATATTAATGTTATTCACTGTGGCTGGTCAAAGGGTTCATCTTTCGCCTTTGAAAGATGCTCCTTTGAACGAGTGGCCTGTAGTGTTGTTGACTAAAAGAACGTGCTGAGCACAAGACCAGGCTCACGCTAAGTGTGCCGTGCTGGTCGCTGTGCCTGTCCACAGTCCAGGGTTATAATTTTTAGTGTTCTATGACTGAGTCATCATTTAGAAATCTGAGAGCTTACAGAAGTTGATGTTTCTGGCTTCTCTTGAAAATCAGAAGATCTGTCAACATTGGTGGGCAACAGGAAGCATCTGCCCCTAACAGCAAGGTTCCCTAGGCAACTCCGTGCACCTCCCCTGCTGGCCCTCAGGCCCACGTCCCTAACTGCCGTGTTCCACACGTCCCCAGGGTCTGAGCCATGTGCTAGGCACCGGCTGCCCCTGGCACCCAGCCTGCTGCATCCTTAACCTGGAGACCTGGCCTGCTGCCCTGGAGTTCACCCTCCGAGGCTGCGTGCTGGTATGTGGCAGTCAGCCAACACGGAGGCTTGTTTCACCCCCACCACTGTCTCCCCAGCAAGAGCAGAACATCAAGCCCCAGTTCTTTGCCTTCCGCTGGCTGACACTGCTGCTGTCCCAGGAGTTCTTGCTGCCTGACGTCATTCGTATCTGGGACTCCCTCTTTGCTGATGACAACCGCTTTGACTTCCTCCTCCTCGTCTGCTGTGCCATGCTCATGTGAGTGTGGCCATGAGCTGCCCTGGAGGGTGGGCAGGGGCTGCCCTCTCGTGACCAGAGGGAGCCTCTTGGCGAGCACCACGCCAGATGCTGTCGGTGATGAGGAAGAGGTGGGAGGGGCTGGCTGTGCCTGTGCTCGGCCCACCCAAGGACCAGCACTTGGCTGCTTGTTTTCCCTAGACTGATCCGGGAGCAGCTGCTGGAAGGGGACTTCACCGTCAACATGCGGCTCCTGCAGGTAATGCGAGTTGGAGGGCAGCCTGGCCTTACCAAGTACCCACGCCATGCTGGCTGCCACGGCAGGTGGGGGGGCAGGGTCCAGTCTCCTGAGTCATAGTCCCCGCCCGACACTGACCTCGAGTGTGGTGTGACCTTTAAGCTAATGACTTGGCCTCTAAACCACATGTTCTCCATAGGTCAGTCACACCAGATGCAGCCGGTGCCTAGCACATGGCTCAGACCCTGGGGACGTGTGGAACATGGCAGTTAGGGACGTGGGCCTGAGGGCCAGACAGCATTCGGTTCACAGCTTTGTTCCATTGTATCTCATGTGACCCAAGACAAGTGACAACCTCCCTAGGCTTCAGGGTCTTTGCCAGTGCCTGGCCTGGGGTTGGTTTTCAGTAACTTCATTAACTAGATCTGTAAAGCGGGCAGGATCACAGCAGCCCTCTGGCTGCTCAGGGGACTCGGAGCTATTGCACATACAGCCAGCAGCCCAGCCCCAGCCCACTTAGTGCAAGTGAAACTCGGGGTTCCATGGCAGGAGGCGGGAGAGGTGAGCCTGGACAGTCGGGTCCTGGGGAACGGCTGTGAGACCCTTTGGGTTGTCATGACTGGCTTGGTTAGGTCATAGGTGTAGCCTTGGCAACAAGCAGGGCTTTGGGCAGGATACACAGGGTGTCTGATGTCTGTGGTCCCTGCCCCTGAGGTCCATAGCATGGTGACAGGTCCCAGTGGCAGGGTGTGGGTGTAGCCGAGGCGGCAAGGGCAGAGCTGCTTCAGGGGCACATTGTTGCCTTTCCCATGTCCAGGATTACCCCAGCACAGATGTCTGCAAGATCCTACAGAAAGCCAAGGAACTCCAAGACTCAAAGTAGCCTGGCAACAGGAGGCCCAGATTGGGGAGAGCAGCCAGGCACCCCCTGTGCTCTGGCTCCTGGGAAGTGCAGTGGCCTCAGGGGAAGCGGCAGGCTTTCCCCCTGTTCTCACAACCCAGGCTGCTCCCGCAGGGGCGCACGTGCTGTGCTCCTTCCCAGCCACCAAGCCCTGGTAACCTTCTCTGCTCTTCAACCGTGGGACCCTCTGCCCAGGTTGCTGGGCAGGAGTGGAGCTCCTGAACTTGTTTCCCTGTAGGGAGCGCAGGATTCTGGCAAGGGGCCCTCCCTGCCTCTGCTCTGCTGCTCTCTTCATCCTTTCCTGCTTCCAGTCTCCTCCTGGATGCTGGTTGGGGAGGTGCTGGGCCAGAAACCACTTCTGGGGGTTGGTGCTTAGGCTTCTCTGTGGGGAAAATGACACCAAAGGAGCTAAGCAACTGCCAGGCCAGGGCCACCCTTCATCTCCCACTGAGCGTGTGTGTCTGCTCACAGTCGCCAGTGGTGTGTGTGTCCCAGAATCCCCCGGGTGTCCCTGCCTCTCTGTGAGCACAGGCATGTTGGAGGTGGGGAGGGTGTCATGGAGTCCCTCCAGGTCTCCCTGCTTCCCCTTCTCTGTCTCTGCCTCCCTGTGCTTTGTTCTCAGAGGTGTGTGTGAAACTCTTTCTGTTCCTTTCTCCATTACTGTTTTTCTGCCCTTCTCCTTGGGGTGCCTTATCCTGAGCCCCCCCAACCCCACTCCATGAAGCCAGAAGACAGACTGAGGAGTCTGGCTTGGCAGGGACCCTGATGGTCAACCTTGGCCTTGGCCATCCCCCAACCTGAGGTTCCCGGGTCCCCCAGACTGGGAAGGAGTCCACAGTGCCTCACCAGAGGGCTCTGATCCTGCTCCCCAGAACAGAAATCTTGGAAACCAAAAGCTGCTGAGAAAATGATGGCTGGTGAAGCTCTCGTCCCTGTTTTCTACCCAAGAATGGAGGCAGGAGATGAGGGAGCCCAGGTGTTCCCCAAAGGTCCTCCCGTCTCAAAGGAGGACATTAAGGTGGCTCTGTACAGGGATTGGTATCCAAGGGCTTCAGAAGCATCATCATCCTCTTGACTTCGGCCAGGTTCCAAGCCAGTGGTGTACAAGTCTCATAAAGGGCAGTTGGGACCAGGTGAAGCCTCCCGGGTCCTGGTGTAGCTGGATGTATGGACTGGATCCTATCAGGGTTGCTGGGCCATGTCTGCACCTTGGTGTGCCCTCCACACACCAAGGGTGGTGCTGGCCCTTCCCCTCTGGTCATGTGCTTGGGCTGTTCCCAGGATTTGGGGCGGGTGTAGCCTGAGCAGGAACCACTGACTGCTCCTAGTTCTGCAAGGAGTGGGTCATGTTCTGACCAAGTCCCTTCCCAGCTTTTGTGAAGAGGGCAGGTGGTCTGGATCTGAAGGCTGGGCAGTGGAGCAAGGGTCCTCACCCTATCCCCAGACTGGCCAGGAGCTGGCCCTAGCAGCCCTGTTGCCCCTGAAGCCTTGCTGAGTCTGACAGGGCCTGCTGCTGCCCTCAGGCCCCATGGGGGGCGGAAGTGGCTCCTCCGATGCTGCCAGGACCCGCTGCACTTGCCTGTTTGCTACTTTCTCTCCCATCAGCGTCCTGGGAGAGTCTTTCCTATTTATTCTGATTCCTGGCTATTTATTGCAGATTGGCAAGTGCTTGGGGGAGGGCTGGGAAGATAGGAGTTGGAAACCTGGTCCTCTTATTTCTCAAGGTCAACATTGACATCCTCTCCCCTGCTTCTGGATCCTTCTGGATTTCTAGCAGGTCCTGCTGGGATGGCTGTGAGCTCAGCACTGGAACTGAGTGTAGGGAAACCAGACCGCTGGTGTCCTTGCCAGATTCAGAGACCCTGGAGATGGGGCAGAGACACACTCTGCCAACCTGCCCACCTGCACCCAGAGCTTGTTAGCTTTGGTTCCTTCCCAGCTTTGCCCCTGTCACAACCTGAGGCTTGGGCCACTGCCTGGGACACCCAATGCATTCCCTCTTGCCTGTCCCTGGCTTCCTTCCTGGGACCATACTACTTGAATCACTGCATCTGATTTTCCTCAGTGGGACAGCTGAGCCCAGGGACCATGTCTTGGTTAAGCTGAGCTTCCCAATGGGGTACTATCTGAGGAAGGGACCTGCCCTTGACTCTTCCTCTCCGGATTCTCAAGAGAGGGCCAGAGTCAGCGTGCCTGAGGTTTCTACTGGGAAGCTGCCCCAGGACCTGGTCACTACAGCTTGAGCTGAGAGTGCAGGAGGTCTCAGTCCAGAGGGTCTGCTTTTGTTTTTTCATCTGTTTTGTTCTTTGAATCAGTGCTGATGATGAGTTGTCTTTAATAAATCATGTGTTCTTTTCAGTGGGCATTGGTGCTTGATGGGTTGACACCTTTGAGACTTTGGAACAGGGAAAAAGGTTGGGGCAGGGATGGAGTGAATCTCTTAGAGCAGTCTAAGAAGAGGGCCAGGAAGTCCTTGTTGGGAGATCCTGTTCAGTTCTTCTAATAAAACTGCAGGGATCTGCAGCCGGGGGAGGAGGGAATATGAACATAGGAAGAAGGTGCCACGTAATTACAAAGCAAGCTACCTATTAAATTTTAAAACACTCTGGGCATGGTGGCACACACCTGTAATGCCAGTGACTCCAGAGACAGGCAGGAGGATTGCAAGTTTGAGGCCAGCCTTAGCAACTTAGCTAGGCCCTATCTCAAAAAACAGCTTGATGGTAGCGTGTTCATGTGTTCAGTCCCCAGCACTGCAACACACACACGCTTAGGTCATTTCATTAGATGCACAAAAAACATATTACAAAATTCAATATTTTTTTAATGATAAACTTGACAAACGAGGCGTGATGGGAATATACTGTGATAGGATGAAAGCCATAGATGAGAAACGCAGAGCCTCCGTGCTACTCAATGGCGAGGAGTTGAATACTTCCCTCTTAAGACCAGGAACGAGACGCGGATGCTCGTTCTTGCCACTTGTATTCAACATAGGACTGGAATTTCTAGGCAGAACAATTAGGCAAGAGAAAGAAGTCATCCAGATAGGAAAGATTTAAAAACTTCTTTTGGGGCTGGGATTGTGGCTCAGTGGTAGAGCACTTGCCTAGCACATGTGAGGCACTGGGTTCGATCCTCAGCACCACATAAAAATAAATAAAATAAAGGTATAAAAAAATTTCTTTTGACGATATGATCATGAAAACCACCAAAAATGGTTCGAACGAATAAGAAAGTGCAATGAAGTTGCGGGATACAAAGTCAGCAGAGGCTCGTGGTGCAGCGTGGTGTAGAGCCGCTGCATAGCATGCACAGGGCCTTGGGTTCGTGAACCCCCAACGCAGAAAACAAATGGGTCAGTAGCATTTTTTTTTATTTTTTGTATTTTTTGGTACTGGGAATCAAACCCAAGGATGCTTTACCACTGAGCTTCACCCCCAGTCCTTTTTTATTTTGAGACAGGGTCTCACTACGTTGCCCAGGCTGGCCTCAAGCTTGTGATCCTCCTGCCTCAGCTTTTCAAGCTGCTGGGATCACATGTGCAGGATCACATGTGCACTGCCCTGTCTGACTAATCAACATTTTTATACATTAACAAACAAAATCATACTTGGTGTTGTCACAAAAAGAATTTCAAGTACTTCCGGAATAAATGTTTTGCTTTGCAATGCCGGGGATGGAACCCGGGGCCTCTCCAATGCTAGGCAAGAAAAGTTCTACCACTGTGCTACACCCCCAGTCCCAGGAATAAATTTAGCCTAGGAGGTGGAAAACCTATTTGTGTATTGAATACTATCAAACCTTAATGAGGACTGGGGTCGTGGCCCACTGGCAGAGCACTTGCCTAGCATGTGTGAGGCACTGGGTTTGATTCCCAGCACCACATTTAAATGAATGAATAAAGTTCTATCAACATCTAAAAAAAACTAAAAAAAAAAAAAAAACTTAATGAAAGAAATTGAAGAACACAAATAAATGGAAAGCTATCTCAAGTTCATGGATTGGAAGAATTAGTTGTTAAAATGTCCACATTATCTAGAGCAATGTGCAGATTCAGTGCAATACCTGTCAAAATTCCAACATAATTTATCACAAATAGAAAAAAAAATGTTATTTACATTTCCGGGGGTTGCTGGGGATTGAACCCAGGGAGGCTTTAAAACACTGAGCTACATCCCCAACCCTTATTATTATCATTTTTTTTTTTTTGAGACAAGCTGTGGCTAAATGGCTGAGACTGATCTAGAACATCTGATCCTCCTGCCTCAGCTTCCCTAGTTGCTGGGATTATAGGCACCTGTCATTACACCTGGCACCAATATTAAATTTGTATGCAGCCACAGAAGATCCCAGATAATCAAGACAATCTTGAGCAAAGAGAAAACTGGAGGGGCTGGGGATGTAACTCAGTGGTAGAGAGCTTGCCTATGATGTGAGGCCCTGAGTTTGACCTCTAACAGAAAAAACAAACGGGGCATCACACCACCTCACTTCAAAATATAGAAATATCAACCAAGAGAATAGAGACGGGGTCTTGCTAAGTTGCCAATACTGGCCTTGAATTTGCAATCCTCCTGCCTCATCCTCCTGCCTCAGCCTCCTGAGCAGCTGGGATTACAGGCATGTGCCAAATGACTGGTGGAGGAATAAGTTTTTCTGAAATCAATTATTACACAGTATAGTGACTATGGTTAACATTGTGCATTTTTAAATTGCTAAGAGTTATTTCATATATTTTCATCACAAAAGTAAGCATTTGAGGTGATATGTTAATCACCACATTGTATACATATATTAAAAAATCAGTTACACCCACAATATATACAATTATATTTTAACAACTTACAAAAACTGGGAAATTCAAAAGTATGTAATAAAACATGCCCCCCAAATCCTACAACCTAGAAAAAATACAACATGCAGGGCTTTTTTTCCAAATGTAATTTTTATTGCATAATTGTTATTTTCGTGATTTATAGTGTTTGTGTACTGTTCCTTCCCTCGCCTTAGGTGATGAGAAAGTTGCTGTATGATTTTAAAATATTTAATGGTCTAAATACTGTTCCATTCAAGTACAGAAAATACCCTAACAGTTCCCGTTTGCATTTTGCTTATTGCAGCCTGTATTATAAGCCATACTGTGCCGAGCATTTGTGTTTGAACTCCTCGTTCTCAGTTTATTTCCCCAGCTCAGTCCTCTAAGTGGGCTGAAAACTAGGAAGCCTTTAGAGACTTTTCACACACTATGAAGCTTGCCTTCTGAAATCACTACTGTACCAGGTTTCTGTTCCATCCCGCAGTTGGCCTCTGCTGTCTGCGTCCTTGTCCTAATAAGAAGATCATTGCCAATCCAGCAGAATTCTTGATTGTTTTGTGGTGTAATGATTAGGTGTCTGACAGACCTGGGGTCCTGTCCTTGTTCTGCAAGTAGGAGCTCCGGTGGGGCTGTTTTGAGGATTAAATTCAGCGATAAAAGCGCTTTAGAGTCCCGCTAACTCTTCGGGGGCGCTGATGAGGAGCTCCTTGCGCGGGCGCGGAGGGGAAGGTCCAAGGCGGAGATGCGAGCTGCGAAGGCGGAGCCATACATGGGCCTGCGACTTAAAGGGGCAATAAAAGGGCGCCGCGGCGCTCACCTGGACTTGTCCAGCTTGCTTTGGTTTTGAGTCTCCAAGCCCTTGGAAGCGTTTGCCCGTGGTAGGAAAGGACCTTCCACCCTCCCTGATCCCCACCCTGCGTCAGCCCCGCGGTGGGTCCCGCGGTGCGGCTGCGCCCCTTTAAGAGCACCGGGGGTTGGTCCGAGGTGGCGGCGTGCGCTCTGCCCGCGCCGTATCCCAGCCGCTGAGCTGCTCGGCCATGGCGTTGCGGGTCGGCCTGACCCTGGCGCTGGGCGCGGGGCTGGGTGCGGCCGCCGAGCACTGGAGGCGGCGCCGGGCAGACGCGCAGGCGGCGCCGGGGCTCCTGGGCCGGCTGCCCGTGCTGCCCGTGGCGGCGGCGGCCGAGCTGCCCGCCGTGCCCGCTCTGCCCGGGGGAACAGCGGGCCGCGGGCCCGGCGAGCTGGCCAAGTACGGACTGCCTGGCGTGGCGCAGCTCAAGAGCCGAGAGTCCTACGTGCTGAGCTACGACCCGCGCACCCGCGGCGCGCTCTGGGTGGTCGAGCAGCTGCGGCCCGAGAGACTCCGCGGCGACGGCGACCGAAGCTCGTGCGACTTCCGCGAGGATGACTCGGTGCACGCATATCATCGCGCCACTAACGCGGACTACCGGGGCAGCGGCTTCGACCGCGGCCACCTCGCTGCTGCCGCCAACCATCGATGGAGCCAGAAGGCCATGGATGACACTTTCTACCTGAGCAACGTCGCGCCCCAGGTAGCGCTCGCGTCCCAGACCCGGCAGCAGAACGCGGGGCCAGCGCCCTCGCCTTCCTGACCCTGAGCCTGTTTGCCGAATGCGAGCCCCAAGTCCTATGGGTATTGAGCGCTCTGGGCGGGAGGGAGGAGCCCCGGGGCTCTGAGCGTGGGTTCTGCTGTCAGTCTTGGGCTGGAACTTAAAACTGTGAGCCCTGAGCACCTCCTCGATCTTCAGTTTCTTCCTCTGTAAAATGGGGATGGGCCCCGGGCGGTGGCGCATTCTTGCAATTCCAGCGGCTGGGGAGGCTGAGGCAGGAGGATCTCAAGTTCCAGTTCAGCCTGGGCAACTTAGCAGAGACCTGCCTCAAAATAAAGAGCTGGGTGTAGCTTAGTGGCAGCACATCCCGGGTTTCATTCTCCCAAAATAAGTTAAATAAAATGGGGGTAATGCTACTATTCACCTCCTTGTAGTAGTGATGAGGTGCTGAAGATGATGTAAGTCAAAGTACTCAGCAGAGTTCCGGGCATCATTAGCTCTATTGAGGGACCAGGGGCTCAGACAGTCAAAGTAACTTGGTGGTCCACACAGCAGGAGAATCCAGGCAGTCTGTCTAGAGGAGCTGAGATTTCAGCCCTTTTCTACTATGCCTGTGAGCAGTTACCAGGAACACAACTAGCAGGCAGGCCGGCTGTTGCCAGTCACCGCACCCTAGACACGCGCTCTCCCTCTAGCTGTGTTCCCAGCAGTGCCTGCCACCCAGGATGAAGACTGATGGGGGCTGTGTAAAACCCATGGACACAAGCCTCCCACCCTCCTCCTTCCCCCATGGCACAGTCCTCTACCCATTTTCCCTAGACCTTGTCCTGAGGCCTGGAGAGCTCAAATGACTCTCAGTGTCCTCAAAGGGGGAGAAGTTCTCCTTTCTTTGTGTAGCTCTTTGAGCTGGGAAAAGACTTGAGACCTGGGGGTGCAAGAGGGATGACTGGAGGGGTGTGGCTAGCACCTTTGTCAGCCTGGACCAGGCTACATCCACCCTTGGAGCCACATGGCTCATGGAGTTGAGCCTCAATTCCCTCTGCCTGCATGCCCACCGCCTCAGGGCCTGGGGCAGCCCTGTGACAGAGGGAAAAGGGTCCCAGGCATGATCCCACTGAGGCCCACTTCTTCCACCAGGTGCCCCACCTCAACCAGAACGCGTGGAACAACCTGGAGAAGTACAGCCGCAGCTTGACCCGCACCTACCAAAACGTCTACGTCTGCACAGGGCCACTCTTCCTGCCCAGGTAAGGTCTCAACCTGGGGCCTGGGGCTGTCAGGGCCTGCCATTGAGCTCCACCAGGCTTATTGCCCCACCCTCGAGTCAAGAACAGGTCATCACTCATCTGTTTCTCTGCCTTGGGCCCTCATTCCACTTCTGCAGCCAGAGTCCTTTGGGTGCCCTCCTGAGACCACTCTGTCTGTGGTCACCAGGCCCTTCACTCCCACTTCTTCTCTCCTCTGACACCTCCTGCCCATGTTCTGCAGAGATGGAAGCCCTCACTGTCTCTCTTGCCTTTTGTCTCAGCTCTGCTTGGAACCGTCCTCCCCCACCCTCAGATCTGCCTGACGGGGCTTTCACTCTGGTCCCCCTGCAGCTCTGTCTCCCAGGGTGGAAGGGCTGAGCTCCTGTGCTCAGATTCATTGATGTTTCTGGTGCACTGAGGACAAGGCTAGGGGAGGCAGTAGGTCACAGCTAAGCAGTTGCCTCTCAAATCCACAAGCATGGGATAGAATCCAGGCCTTATACCTAGTCCCTTGGTGCTATGGGCGAGTGACCTCAATGTTTTCCCTTGCAAAATGGGATTTGAATCTGTGACCTCACAGTCATTGAGAGCACAGATCGGGATGGTGGACATCATTAGCTAGTGCCAGTGAAATGGAGGCAATGCTGCTGGGAAGCCAAAGTCTCCCATCCAGTGTTCCCACACCTACCACGTGCCAGGCCCTGTGCTGGCACTGGGGTTTCAGCTGTCATGACCCTTGCCCTCTTGGTGCACCACTACAGGACAGGCAGCCAAAATGTGTCCGTGCCGGTGAACTGAAGGTGAGAGGACTGATTGTTCAGCAGCATTTATTGCCACCCGCTCTGCCTGACCCATGTGAGGTTCCAGCCCCAAGGAGGAGCCAGGCAGGGCACAGAAGCCTCACAATGAGGGGGTGATCTGGTGGGTGGCAGAAGGTAGAGGTCAGGTCAGAGGAAGCTTCCTAGGGAAGGCAGCCTTGGGTCCATCCAGGACCCCCTGGTTACGTGTGGCTGGGTCTGCCCACAGGACGGAAGCTGACGGGAAGTCCTATGTGAAGTACCAGGTGATCGGCAAGAACCATGTGGCAGTGCCCACACACTTCTTCAAGGTGCTGATCCTGGAGGCAGCGGGTGGGCAAATTGAGCTCCGCTCCTACGTGATGCCGAACGCACCTGTGGACGAGGCCATCCCGCTGGAGCGCTTCCTGGTGCCCATTGAGAGCGTTGAACGGGCCTCAGGGCTGCTCTTTGTGCCAAACATCCTGGCACGAGCAGGAAACCTTAAGACCATTACTGCCGGCAGCAGATGAAGGCGGCAGCCTAGTGACTGGGGGCGTGGGGGCTGGGTGGCAGTAAAGACGGTTATTTTTGGAGCTGAGTCTGAGCTATGTCTGTCCTGGTGACCTGCAGCAGCCTCCTCATGCTGCCGCTTCATCCACACCCTGCACCCATCAGAACCTTCAGGTGGTCCGAGTGCCTGCCTGGGTGAGGCCGGGCTGCAGGGCAGCCAGGGAGATGAGTATGGCTTCCTGGAAGAGAAGGGAACACAGGCTGGGGCCTGGGAGGCAGGCGGGTGCCAGCTCCTGACCGACCACCCAGGCCCCACCCCATGAGCCCACTGCTCTCAGTGGCCCCGGGAGGTTAAGGGCCAGGTTCACCCTGAGAGCTGCCACGTGGCCAGCAGCACGCCCTGCTCCCTGTCCTCTACTAAATGGGATGACAGTACTAACACCAGCCTCCAGGGCTGGGGAGGTGACATGATGGGCAGAGTTCTCTGCCTTCCCTGAGGTGTCAGGAGTGGACTCAGGTTCCTGCTGTGGGTGTGGCTGGCAGGCTCGGGGCACTTGGGCAGGGCCTAAGGGGCAGGCAGAGCAGAGCTGTCTATCTGTGAAGCCACCACCCTGTGGAGACTGACGGGCAACACAGGCTCACAAGGACAACGTTCTGTGCTGAGGAGTAGATGCACGGAGGCTCTCAGATCTAGTGGCACACTGCTTCCTAGGGGCAGGGATGCTGGTGACACCCTGAGGGGACAGTAGCCATATCCACTGAGGCCACAGGAGAGGAGGTGGCAGAGCTGGGGCCACTGAGGAACATTAAGCGTTCAGCTAAGGAAACAGAAGTCCTGAGTAGGGGAGGGCAGGTTGTCTGGGTCCCCAGTGGGGGAACACAGGACGACACCGGCACCCAGGATTCATGACCCCTCCCGCGCTCATGTCTTCTCCCTGCCACCAGTTTGTGGTAGTGAGGAGATGAGGAGCCCATCTCCAGAGAAGGCCCCTTGGCCAGGGTGGGCTAAGGGTGGGCTACCAGGCTAGCTGCAAACTACCTTGGACAGATGGGAGGCCCCAGCTGCTGGCTGGGGGTCAACACAGGTGGGCTCACCTCAGTGCGGATGGTGCGACTGCCCTGGTTGGGGCACGTGTTGACATAAAGGTCAAAGAGGACACTGGGTTCGGCCACCTCCAGGTTGGGGTCAGCATCCACTCCAGCTTCTAGCCCTTGGAGGCCCCCAAACACCACAAGTGCATGCCTGTCGCCCAGAGAAGGATCATGACTATTCACCAAGGCCCACGGAACGCAGACCCCAGAGAGCTCTCAGCGCCTGTGCACGGCAGGGACCCGGCCCATGCGGCTTTGCCCCACCTGGCAGGTGCCTGCCTCTTTCTCCTCCCCTGGCCTCTGGCCCCTGTCCCCTGCCCCAAGCAGCACCCACCTGAAACTGGGCAACTGGGCAGAGGCCACATCTGAGCCACGTTCTGACGTCCCAATGGTCAGGTCATACCCGTCCTGGAAAGGGGCCTCAGAAAACACAGCACCTGGGGGTGGGGCCAGCTCAGTGGGCATCCTGCTCTTGGCTGTGTGTACAGTATATTGAAGGGGCGGGGTGGAGCTGGGGCTCAGGGAAGGGGCCTCTAGGCCCTTCACTACTCCTGAGAAGTCGAGGATGGGACAGTGGAGACGGAGCCTGAAATTAGTTGGGAGAACAAACAAGGTGGGCAGGAAGCAGCTCTAGGAACATGGGGAACTTGACCAATCTAATCCACCAATCAACCCTGGTACTTTTCCCCAGAAGTCCTCACAAGCACCCCAGGCAGTGCACTCAGGGAAACCAAGCCCCAGAAGACACTGGCCCGAGGACACACTCAACATGGCAGGGCAAGGACCTGGTTTGACCCTGGGTTAAGCAAGGCTCTCTGCCACCTCCCAGACAGAGGGCTGGCTGGACATTCAGAGAGGGAAGCTCTGTCCTTACTGAGGCAGGAGGCTAGCCGGACAGTGTAGCCCCAGTAGAGACCAGCTTTGGTGCGAGGGTCCTGCGATGACACAACTGTTCCCCGGTAGGTCTTACATTCTGGAAGGGAAATAGAGACATTGTAAAGATGAGCCAAGGGTTCAAGGAGGTGGAAGGAGGTTTGGAGACCTGGGGTTGGCTAGGCCACCATAGAAGTCAAAGAAGCTTCCAGATACCTGGGAGCTGCTTCTGGTTCAGTCGCACAGTCACCCGAAGCCCAGGCTCCAGGTTCTTGTCAATCTTCACCTCCTGGGGAGAGACCAGAAGAAATGGATGTTTGGGGCTGGAGTTGCGTCTCAATGTAGAGTGCTTGCCTGGCACGTGTGAGGCCCTGGGTTCAATCCTCAGCACCACATATAAATAAATAAATAAGATAAAAGATCCATTGGCAACTAGAAAAAAAAATATATATGTACATATATATATTTATGAGAAAAAAAAATATATATATATATGAGAAAAGGACGCTGTTCCCCACCACAACCAGCAGGAGGCACTGCCCTCTGAGACCCTGCTGGGGGAACTGCAGGGCTGGCAAGGGACCCAGGAGGTGCAGTCAACTTACTATCCTGCTCTGGCACAGGCCAGACCTTTTCCACAGGACTCTCACAAGATACTGGTCAGAAATGAAGGCCGGGGCTTAGCACACACAGGAAGTGAGCATTTCCCAGTAGGTGAAATCAGTTTTCTACATTTCGATGGTTTTGCCAAATACTGGCTGTAGAAGTTTGAGCAGGTCACTCAAGCCCTCTGAACCTCAGTCTCCACATCTGTCAAACTGAAAACCCTGCCACAAACAATAGCTACTCCTACACCGCACAAGCTCTGGCATGAGGTAAATGGTGAACACACGCTAGCTGTGATGAGTGACCATGATTTGTGTTCTGTGCCACTTTGGAGTTGCTCACTCTTGGTGGGCACTTATTCTGAGAGTTTCTCATGCTTTTCCCTTTTCTTTGTATCATCCTGGTCTGCTTTTAGCCATTTGTGTCTGGTCTGTTCTTTTTGAGGGGTGGGGGAATCCCACACACTTCACTGCTTCTGCCTCTGCCTCTAGGAGCCTTGAGAGTAAACAGGTAGCGAGTCAGTGCTCTGCTCCCCAGCCTGGCTGTGCCACACTGGAGCCTGAGTGATCCTCAATTTGGTTTTGCAGGGTTCTGGTTTGTTTTTTGATCTGCTTTATGAAAAACAGTAAAACTGGGGTGCAGCTCAGTGGCAGAGCAGGTGCGCAGCAAGCACAAGGCCTGGGTTCAACCCCCAGCACCAAAAACAAATAAGTAAAAAATAGTAAACTTGTTTCTGGCTTATCCCTTGAGGCTTGTTTTGGGCACCTCCCTGGCCCAAATGTGCATCGACGGGGCTTCACATTCAGGTCTCCCACCCACATGCCCTGCCTGCCCTCCACAGCTAGTGCGAGTCCACAGCTAGTCACAGTCCACCCTTCAGTGCTGACCTTCTTCATTCCACAGTTGACAAAGGAGCCATGGCCTGGTCGGGTGGGTCTGTCCACCACAACGCCTTCTCGGAACTCGGATTCCTCATCCTGGCGCATGTGGTGAGGGCTGTCCAAGGGGTTCAGGAGCCCTGGAGGGGGCGGCAGGAGGAGTCTGGGCTGAGACCAGGACCCTGGTTTAAGTCACAGCTCTGCCACAGACCTGCTGCTTGACATTAGGCTTGGCCTTGTCCTCGTGGACCTCCTGGGCCTGCCTTCCCACCTGGACACCTGATGGGGGACTGGATGTTTTCTCAGTGTTTGAGGGGTGATCTATGGGAAAGGGGGTCAGGCCTACCAAGCATACCTGCAAACTGTAGATCCTGGTGCTTGGGGAAGAATGCCTTTCTCAGGTACCTAATAAAGAATGCAGATCTCAGGAGGTTCCCAGAGGAGGCCACCTCCTAGCTCACCTCCACCCCCTCCTACCCAAGAAAGTCACTGCTTACTGCGGACACTCCAGGTACTGCAGGATACGGGCCAGCTGTACACATGCCTGCCCCTTCTTGCCTACTCCCTTAAATTCTCCTTCCACAGTCCTGGAGAAAAAGACATGACACAAAATCCAATTTCTGGCTTGGGATATAGCTCAGTGGTAGAGTGTAAGCCATGGACTCAAAACCCAGCACAAAAACCAACCAACCAAATAAAAGCCACTGCAGTCCCTTTCTAGGGCTCTTCCCACCGAATCTGACCCCTGTGGTCATTACCCATGCCTGGCTGCTGTATCCACTAGATTATACTGCAGCATTTTAGACAGGGTACTCTGGAAGAGTTGGGCAGGTGGACAGGGTGAATCCACAGCCAACCCTGGCAGCCCCTTCCTCCTCCCTGAGCCCCTAGGCCCTTGGGGTGACCCTCACTTCGCATCGTGGCCCTCCTCATCGAACACCACAATCTCATCCACACAGAAGATGGCACAGGCTCTGGCAATTTGGCCGGCCAAGTAGGTACGAAGCTCAGGTGACTGGGCATTGTCCAGGATGGAGCCTGGCAAGGCCACGCTCAGAGTGTAGGGTCGTCCTAGGCAGCAGAGGGGCATTGTTAAGCATGCATTATTTTTAATGGGAAACAAGGAAACATTTTCAAAGTAAAATAAAAATTAAATGAAAATTAAATTGAAGCATTCAGAAAACTCAATAAAAAAGTAAAAACAATAACAACTCATTAATATCATGAAATTCTGGTCTGGGGATGTAGCTCAGTGGTAGAGCACCTGCCTACCATATGTGAAGACCTGGGTTCCATCCCCAGCAGAAAGAAAAAGAAAGAGAGGGAAGAAAGGAGAAGAAAGGCAAGGCAAGGGAGGGAAGGAAATTTCAAGGTACTGGAGATCTAAAGTTAAGAGACTTGATGCTTGAAATCTACCTAAATGGGAGGTTAGGACTCAGTGAATAGAGTCCCTCCTCTTCTCTGGGCCTCAGTTTCTCTATCAGGACAAGATGTTTGGCTCCAGTGGTCACTATGGACTCTTCCAGATATGACATTCTGTGCTCTGCCAGCTGCTGAAGCCACAGCCTGTGCCCCTCCCCAGGATTCAGTCACACACCCCGGTTTTCCCTCTGGGCAGCTGCCTCCTCTTCCTCCTTTTGTCGCTTTGTCTGCTCCTCCTGTGCCCGTTGCTTCTCCAGTTTTTTAGTCAATTTCATATCCTTCCACTTCTTTTTCTCCTCTTTCTCTGGATAAGAGAACATCCTGATTGGTGGGGGAAGAGTGACTTGGAGCAGTCAGAGGGACGGTTCCCTCTCATTAGGTCAGCCTGAGTGCTGGGGTATCACGGGGTGAGCAGCAGGGCCTACTGCTCTTGGGTGCTGTGAGACACAGAGGGGATAAACTTGTGTCCTTCCCTGTGTCCTGGCCGAGCTGGTTGTGTCCCCTTGGAGTGGTCTGGGCACAGTCACGCTTTCCCACCCCAGGCCCAGCTGGTACGTACTCTGTTGCTTCCATTTTCGCCACTCCACCCTTTGGCCATGTTCACCCTGGAGTAGGAGTGGGAGGGGGATTAAGAGTGAGAGGCTGAATGGTCGCATATACCAAGGGAGCCCACAGGGCTCCGCAGCCAACCTATCCCTCTGGCACGGAAAACGCCTCAGGAGGGCAGGGACCCACTGTACCCCCAATGCCTGGGATCAGACCATAATAAGCTTTAAGCTGTTGAATGAGCTCCCCCGGGTCAGAAGAACGAAGGCTCAGGGGACAGGACCTGCCCAGGCCGCCATAGGAATCAGAAGGAAAGGCTCAGGTGAGGACGGGTCCCACTCTGGAATGCACCCCGCCGGAGGCTCCCCGACGTGTCCCCCAGGCCTGGGCCCCGACTCCCACCGCCGCTCGCATCCCGGCCCGGGACACGCTGCCACCAGCGTGCGGCACCTTCCGCAAGGAGCAAGAGGCATGGAGCGGCGGGCGCGGGCCGGAGCGGCCAAAAGCCCCGCGTGGGTCGTTCTTACGCCCCCAGCGCCCGCGCGGGCTGGACCCCCACCTGCCACCACCTACCGGGCCGCAAGGCCGCTTCCTCGCGCGCTCCGCCATTTTCCGCCGCGCGCCGTCGGCCACGCCCCTGCCAATCAGATTCTTACCTTCCGGCCACACCCCTCCAAACCGTCCAATCGGGGGCTAGTGGGGCGTGGCCTAGGCGCGCCTGCGGTAGGAGCGCTAGGTTCCAGGTGGGCGCAGCTGTGTGCAGCGTGGGCTGGGGGCCGCGAGTAGGTCGGCCGCCAGAGTACGCAAAAGGGCGCCTTCTCGGTTCTGTGCCAGACCGAGGGGGGCTGGCTCCAGAGCTGCGCTCTTGAGTCGGTACCAGCGAGACTCACATCTCAGCATCGTTTTATGCAGGGGGACCCTCAGGCCCAGAGCTGGCAATCACTTTAGAAACAATTTAATCCAGTTTTTTAAAAATACATATTTAAGTTTTTATGTGGTGCTGAGGATCAAACGCAGTGCCTCACACGTGCCAGGCAAGCGCTCTGTCACTGAACCACAACCCCAGCTCTAGTTTTTAAATAGAGTCGTTCATTTACTTTTTTTTTTTTTTTTTTTTTGGTACCCAGGGTAATTTACCTTTGAGCTATGTCTCCAGTCCTTTGTATTTTTAAATTTTGAGACAGGGTCTCACTAAGTTGCTTAGGGCCTCACTAAATTGTTGAGGCTGGCCTGGAAGTTGCCATCCTCCTGTCTCAGCCTCCTGAGCTTCTGAGATTACAGGCATGCACAACCACCCACCCTACCAAAGCAGTTTTAAATGGAAGAGCTCAGGACAGACCTCTTCTCAGCCTGTAGTTTTCCCCTACTGTTAACATCTGGTAGTGGTGTGCTAAATTGTTACACTTGAGCAATATTGATACACTGTTATCCACCAAAGTCCTGTAGTCTAAAGTTCTCTATTTGAGTATGTTCCATGGGCTTTGACTGAAGCATAGGCATGTATCGTTATTACAGTATGATGAAAATTGTCTCCTAGTTTTAACTTTTCCAAAATTTCATATAGTTGAAATCATATAGTATGTAGCTTTTCAGATTGGCTTCTTTCATAAAACGATGTGAATTGAAGGTTCCTCCGTGCCTTTGTGTGACTTACTAACTCATTTCTTTTCATTGATAGATGCTACTTTATTAGATGAATGCACAGTTTATCCATTCAACTTTTCAAGGACATCTTGGTTCCTGCTGGCCTCCCCCACCTCCTCTTCCTTCTCTCTTTTTTTGGTACTGAGGATTGAACCCAGAGGTGCTTAACAACTGACCTACATCCCCAGCCCTTTTAAAAAATTATTTATTATTAATTTTTCCTAGATGTCAATGGACCTTTATTTTTACTTACTTATTTATTTATTTATTTTTTATTTTTATTTTTTTTTTTTGGAACCAGGGATTGAACTCAGGGACACTTGGCCACTGAGCCACATCCCTAGCCCTATTTTTTGTATTTTATTTAGAGACAGGGTCTCACTGAGCTGCTAAGGGCCTCGCTAAGTTGCTGAGGCTGGCATTGAGCTCGAGATCCTCCTGACTCAGCCTCCCAAGTCGCTTGGATTACAGGCGTGCGCCACCATGCTCGGCTTCTTTTTACTTATTTATTTGTGGTGCTGAGAATTGAACCCAGTGCCTCACACATGCAAGGCGAGTGCTCTACCACTGAGCCACAATTCCAGACCATCCCCAGCCCTTTTTTTTTTTTTTTTTTTTTTTTGAAACAAGGTCTTGCTACATTTTGGAGGTTGGTTTCAAACTTGCCACCCTCCTGCCTCAGCCTCTTGAGTTGCTCGGATTATCACCTTGTACCACCATGTGTGCTCCCGCACACTCACATGCTCTCTCTAGTGCTGCTGGGAATCAAACTCAGGGCCTGTGTGGGCTGGACTAGTGCTCTGACACCCATCTAGTCTCCAGCTCTGCTTCCATTGTTGGCAATTATAAACCAAGCTGCCGTAAATATTCACATGTGGGGTTTGTGTAGATATGTTTTCAACTCATCCAGGAGCCCAGTTGTTGGACCCAATGGTAAGACTATGTTCAGCTTTCTAAGAAACCACTGAACTCTCTTCAAAGTGATTGGACCACTTTGCGAGCAATGAATGATATGTATATAAAAGTCAATATTAAAGATAAGCCACGTGTAGTGACATATGCCTGTAATTCCAGCAACTCTGGAGGCTGAGGCAGGAGGATCACAAATTCCAGACTAGCCTAAGCAATTTAGCAAGACCCTGAGGCGGGGATAGTCCCTGGCACTAGGTGATAAATGGCCCCTGGGTTCAGTCCCCAGTAACTCAAGGGGAAAAAAAAGATACTCATTGAGTTAACAAATATTTATTGAGCAGTGCCTATATAGGGGCAGGAATTCCCTGGTGCTAACTGCCAAGGACACAGTGTGGCAAGCAAAAGCAGACACTATTCTGGACCTTCCAAACCAGTAGAAGAGATAAGCAAATAACATTCACATACACATATCCACCTTAAATTTCCAAATTAAAATAAATTAACTGGGCACGGTGGCGCACGCCTGTAATCCCAGCATTTGGGAGGCTGAGGCAGGAGGATCTCGAGTTCAAAGCCAGCCTCAGCAACTCAGTGAGGCCCTAAGCAACTCAGTGAGCGAGGCCCTAAGCAACTCAGTGAGACTCTGTCTCTAAATAAAATACAAAATAGGGCTCGGGATGTGGCTCAGTGGTGGAGTGCCCCTGGGTTCAATCCCCAGTTCCCAAAAAAAAAAAAAAAAAAAAAGAGGCTGAGTGAGTACTGCAAGTTCGAATCCAGCCTCAGCAACTTAGCGAGAACTTGTCTCAAAATAAAAAAGGGCCGGAGATGTGGTTCAGTGGTTAAAGGGCCCTGGTTTTGGTCCCTAGAAC
The DNA here is from genome assembly GCA_020662805.1 of Glaucomys volans. Classification (NCBI taxonomy): domain Eukaryota; kingdom Metazoa; phylum Chordata; class Mammalia; order Rodentia; family Sciuridae; genus Glaucomys; species Glaucomys volans. The sequence continues at coordinate 391,409 of JAJEJO010005757.1, forward strand.
TGCAGAAATAAATAAATAAATAAATAAATAAATAAATAAATAAATAAATAAATAAAATAAATTTAGTATCAGCTAGCATTAAACTTAAAATTTCAAGTCCAGTATACATGAATTGAAACATAACATGGTGACCCTGTAACATGTACACTTTTATGCTTTTATGTATCAATTAGTAAATTTAAAAACTTCAAGTCCATATGCCAGATTCTTAAATATTACGAACACCTTAAAAAACCTTCTTGCATACTGACCATAATGATTATAGAGTTATTTCTTTTTTTAGGGGGGGTACTGAGTATTGAACTCAAGGACCCTTGAGTCCCGAGCCACATCCCCAACCCTATTTTGTATTTTATTTGGCAACAGGACCCCATTGAATTGCTTAGCACCTCGCTTTTGCTGAGGCTAACTTTGAACTGGTGATCCTCCTGCCTCAGCCTCCTGAGCCGCTGGGATTATAGGCGTGCGCCACCATGCCCAGCTATAAAGTCATTTCTAACGCAGGCTATGTTGATATTACAGGGATATGTTTACTGCACCATCTTTTTTCTTCACACACCTGAATGAGAGTGCAAAGTCACAACTAAGAGAAGATCGATACTTAAGCTGAATCACTCAGCCTAAGACCTGGAACCTCTGGGTTATGGGCAAATTCTTGGTCGATTCATGAGACATGGGCCTTTGGGTGGGGTGGTTCTAATCAAGAAATCTATGCATTTACCCCCATCAAGCGCTTTGCTATTCTCAGGCCAGGCCGTGTGTGGGGTGGGGTGGTGTGGTTAAGGGGCTTCACGCCTGAGCCCCTGGAGCTGGCGTTTCATTTCATAATCCTCCTCTGAACCAGGGATAGTACCAAGCTGTGACTTAGAAGGAAAAGGAGGGCAGTGTCCTATGTTGTTCTAGCACCAAATATGTCTCAATGACAGTTCTGGGCTGGGGATGTGACTCAGTGGTAGAGCACTTGCCTAGCATGTGTGACACCTGGGTTCCATTCCCCAATACCAATATATATATATATATATATATATATATATATACACACATATATATATATGATAGATAAATAAAAATTCTGACGCTAACTTGGTATCCTATGATTCATTTTTTTTCTTTTTGGCACTGGGAAATTTCTGCTGAGCTGTATCCACAGCACTTTTTAATTTTTATTTTGAGACAGGATCTTCCTAAATTGCTTAGGGCCTCACTAACTTGCTGAGGTTGGCCTTGAACTTTGATCCTCCTGCCTCAGGCTCCTGAGTCATTGGGATTATAGGCATGTGCCACTGTGACCAGTAAATTCAATCCTTTTTTTTTTTTTTTTTTTTTTTTGCGGTGCTGGGGATTGAACCCAGGGCCTTGTGCTTGAGAGGCAGGCGCTCTACCAACTGAGCTAGATCCCCAGCCGGTGAATTCAATTCTGACACTTAGAAAAGTTAGCGTAGATGCCACAGGTTAAGGGCTCACACCCACAGGACTGCCTCTGCTTCAGTCGCTGCTCAACAAGTGGGGTCTGCAGTTTGCCTCCACTTCTGCCTGCTTGGCTACAAATTCAGATATTTCCACAGTCCTCCCTCAGGTTCTGTAATCTCCTTGAATGACTCACGGACACAGGAAAGCTCTCTTTGCTCTTACAGTTGTAAAGGACACAGCTCAGGAAGAGCCTGATGTTAGAAGGACATGGAGGGGCTGGGGATATAGCTCAGTTGGTAGAATGCTTGCTTGTCAAGCACAAGGCCCTGGGTTCAATCCCCAGCACCGCAAAAAAAAAAAAAAAAAAAAGGAAGTACATGGGGCAAAGTACCATGGGAGGGGGCCAGACAGCTCTCCCCAGGGCAAAAAGGTGTTCACCAAACCTGAAGGTGCCTAAACTCATGGTTTCAATGTGAGGTTGCTAAGCAATTTATGGTAGGGCATTGCTTTGGACTAAGCTCCTGGACTGGACCAAACCAGAATGGAGTCACTCATGCTTATTTGCATGTGATAAAATCACACTTTTGAAAATGAAGCCATTTTTCAGAACTCAGGAGATGACATCAACCAGTCTGAAGGGGCTTCGTTTCCCTGAGCAGCATGGCAAATGCATCCTCTCCATTTTGGCCCTTTAAGGAAACTAGCACGGAAGCAGCAGCCCTGACTTCTGCTTTCTTCAGTCTTCACCTCCTGTAAAGTCCACCCCTTCTGCTCAGCTCATCTGAGCACTACTCATCCTATTTTATGAAACTAGATATTACCTGTGAAAGCGCAGAAGGACGGGAGGCAGACCTCAACCGACTCAGAGAAGCCTTTGTTCCTTCACAGATTCAGGCATCATTCGGGTCCACTTTCCGGATGGAAAATGGCCCCAGTTACAGGGGGATTCTGATTTTATAAGGTATGAGGAGGAGGATGGAATCACTGTGTCCGAGCAGTTTTGACCATCAGGGGCGAGCTGCACAGGTTAAAACCAGACCCGAAGGATGAGTATTCAAACCTTGCCCAATGTCATTCAGGACTAGATTGACATGGGGAAGGTCAAGTTTAGGGGCTAGCATTCCTTATCCACCCTTTTCCTTTAGGGCTCGTCGTTTCAGGAATGCACTGGGAGAGGCTTAATGTTCGGCCAATTTCCTTTCCTACTTCTTGGGCCACACTGTCCATTTTCTCGGGCAGTTGTCTTATAGGAATATTATTTTCCATAACCCTTCAATCTGATTCTAGAATCACTAACAAAAGCCAGTGTTTAAGTCAGTTTGTTTTCACTGCCGTGACTAAAAGACCTGACAAAAACGATTTTAGAGGAGAAGTTTATTTGGGGCTCATGGTTTCAGAGGCCTCACGGCTGGACGTGAGGCGGGACATCATGGCAGAAGAGTGTGGCTGAGGAAAGCAGCTGGGAGTCTCGCCCCAGAAAGCAAAGAGAGACCACTGGCCAGGTACACAATATGTACCCCAAGGCCACGCCCCCATGCCCACCTCTTCCAGCCACACCCCCAGCCTTCAGTTACCACCCAGCTAATCCCTATCAGGGGATTGATGCAGGGTTATGGCTCTCCCATTCTCCTCTGCGTTACCTCACACATGAGCTCACATCCAAACCATAAAAGCCAATAAGATCTTTAAACTAAATTTGCTGGTAAATTTCTCTTTTCATAGGTAAATTACATCACTGGCCTCAGCCAGCATGTGGCCCAATGGTAGAGCACTTGCCCAGCATGTGACAGGCCTGGTTTCCATCCCCAGAAGGAAAAAAACCAAACCAAACCAAACAGCAACAACAACAAAAAAAAACTGCCTTTGAGGTTGGACTCAAAGTTAAGGTCTTCTCTTCTTCTTGAGAGCAGAGGGGGAGTGGGGGGGGGTGACTAAAAGTTCTGACCCTTTGATCCTGTGGTCCCAAGGGACTCTATATGAATGAGAAGAACTACACCCACTACATAAGAAATCCCATGGGAGTTAGGAGTCTATGCCAGGGAAGACCAAAGATATTTTTTAATATACCACATATTCCCATCACCTCCTGCAAATAAGTATATGACATGTTGGGTGTGGTGGTGCATGCCTGTAATCCCAGTGACTTAGGAGGCTGAGGCGAGAGGATCACAAGTTTGAGGCCAGCCTCAACAATTTAGGGAGACCCTAAGCAACTTAGAGACCCTGTCTCAAAATAAAAAATAAATAAAAAAAAAAGGATGGGGGTTATAGCTCAGTAGTAAAGCATCCCTGGGTTTAATATCCAGTTACTCACCCCCGCCCCCCCCAAAAAATCTATCTATCTAGGAAAGAAGGAAACTCATGGGCTCCTTCTGTAAATGCAGCTCACCCCAGGACCACTGTCCAGGTGGACTCAGGAGCTGCCACTGCTTTCCAGAAGGACCCACATAGGATGGAATCCCACTCTGGATTCAGAAGGCCTGGGGCATGTCACATCCCCTCCCGACCCCCCAACGGCTTTCTCACATGCAGTGGAGACAGCTGTCTGGGTAGCTGGCAAATGGGGCTGCAGAGACCTCAGCTTCTGCTCCTCCTGCCTCATTGCAGGAGTTACCCTGGCCTGCTGGCCCGCCCTGCCCACACCAAAGCATCCTCTGACCCTTGTGGGAATGTCTGAGTCTTCCCTGTGAGAAGCCCCTGTGCACTAGACACATGGCCCCCGCCCAGCCAGCTAGCACCATCAGAAGGCGAGGGGCGTGGCGGGTAGTCTGGGGTCTGGATTTCTCAGTAATGAGCCCTGTGACTTCAGACAAGTCCCAATTCCCCCCTCTTCCCAGGGCCTTGGTTTTGCTCCACAGAGAGTTTGTATAAAAGGAAAGCAGGGGGCTGAGTTCTCTCAATTCTTCCCGGTCTGACCAAGCCTGGCTCCACGATCAATACCAGATCTGAAGCAGACAGAAGCTAGGTTTGCAAACTTTCAACTTTATTATGGGCAAAAAGGACTCGAGCCCGGAGCTGACCCTAAGCAGCTTAGGGTCCCAGCGACAGGTTGAGATGAGGCAAGGAGAGGCGATGCGTGAGCCCCAGCAGGGCCAGTGCAGGGCTGGGGACTCTGCTGGGACTCCAGGTCTCAAACTCTGCCTTTTCTGTTCCAGCCAAGTCTGGAACTGAGGGTGGAAGAGACTCGAAACCCAAAAACCGAACTAGGGAGGGGGAAGGAGAGGCCCAGGTCGGCCTCCCTTCCCTCTGAGGCAGGAGCACAGGCACTGTGGCAGGGGACTGCTGAGGCCCCCAAGACCAAGAAGGGGCTCTTCCTGGGAACATCCTGTGTCACAGAGCAGTACCATCCTCCATGATGTGGAGATAGCTGGAAAGAGAGCCTGTGGGACAGCCTCAGGGCCTGAGCTCAGCCTTCCACTTCTGCAGCCTCTCATCCATGGTGTGGAGTGTGGCTTCATCCTGCATTGACACATACTGGTTCTTGCTCCTTCTGCACCCAGCAACCCGCAGAAGGGCAGGCAGTAGACCTCCCCAGCCCACCCTTACCTTCACAAAACAGAAGCGGATGTAGTGGTCGAAGTCCTTCTGATGTGGCACGCTGTAGAAGATGGAGACCGGGATGGCCAACAGACCCTGGGGAGGAGGAAGCCCATGTCTCCACTCAGCCCTGTGGTCTGGCAGCCTCAGCTCAGGGGACAGAGAACTTTCCAGGAAGGGCAGCAGGGAAGTTGGCCCCAGCATGTCACCTTGGAGTGCTGGATCAGCTCAGGCGAGGGGAGCCCAAGGCATCATGCCAGGTCCCTGCTTGTGAAGCGAGGGAGGCAGGCACCAAGATGGCTAGACCACGCAGCAGCCAGCAGAGCCAGGGAAGAAAAAGGCTTAGGCTACGTTCCCAGCTGGATGGCACTTGGAGGTCTAGGCTACCTCCCCACTGTACAGATGGACCACTGAGGCCCAGAGAGGGGCGGGGACTCCTGCCAGCCAGCAGGCCATTTTGGAGCACATTAGAAACACACTCCCTCTTTTTCTTTCCTCTACTAGGAATTGAACCCAGAGGTGCTTTACCCCTGAGACCATCCCCAGCCCTTTTCATTTTTTATTTTGAGACAGGGACTTGCTAAGTTGCTTCGGGCTTCGCTAGGATGCGGAGGTTGGCCTTGAACGAGTGCTTTTCCTGCCTCAGTCTCCCAAATCCCTGGAAGTTAGGTGTGTGCCACTGTGCCTGGCCAGTTCCTCTTTCTTGAAGTGGATGCGACCCTGTACCAGGGCTCATGGCAGGGGCAGGCTGGTGCCCCTTGGCTGGGCACCCTGAGCAGTGCACACCATGTGAAATCATACCCAGCGACCTTGTCAGAGGCCCAGCCCACCTTGTTTTTGACCATCCACTTGACAAAGCGTCTGTCATATGGCTCCTCCGCAGCACCAGGCAGGTCAGGCATCTTGCTTTCTGGGGGAAAGATGCCAGGCTGAGCCCTGGGCAGCCTCCATTCCCCAGACCCTGCCAGCAGACGTTGGCCAGTCCCACTCACTGAAGTCCGAGATGTCTACGATGAGGAAGTAGCTTCCTTGGGGCATCACTGGCTTCAGACCCACCGACTGCAGGCTGCGTGTCATGAGGTCCCGGTTGCGCTGCATGGCCTTTGGGAACTGCATGAAGTAGCTGCTGGGCTGGCCCATGTGGAGCTGCTCCCGCTCGAAGCTCTTGGCTACTGCAGCCTGGGGGGGCAGATGGACAGATAGGTCGGCCGTGCCCTGGCACTGGAACCAGCCCACCCGTTTTCATTTGTCCTCGTCAGCCCCATCCACAGGGAGCCCTGCCCCTCCTCACCTGGGCCTGTGTGGGACAGTGAAAGATAGAATTCTGATGCACAGTCTGGAGGTGCCTCATGATATGATCCGGGCCTAGGACCCAGCCCACCTGGACCAGGACACAGGGAGAGAATGAAGCCTCTCAGGCCCTGGCCGAGGGCTCTCTCAATTCCCAGGCCTGGCTCTCCTGCAGAGGACCATGGCAAGCGGGCTGCCCGCGCCCTCGGTGACTCACCTTCCAGCCTGTGGCACTGAATGTTTTGCCAGCGCTGCCGATGGTCAGGGTCCGGTCCCACATGCCAGGGAGGCTGGCTGTCCAAAGCCAAAGAGAAGCTATTGAGAGGGGTGAGGGCAGGAGGGGGTGGGCTGGCTCTGGGGAAGCACAGGCTCTCTACCCTGAGGGCTCAGGTGAGGGAGGGGAGCAGGATTGGGGGTTGAGCCCAGATCCTTGAACTTAGGATCCTCCTGCCTCAGTCCCCAGAGTAGCTGGGATTGCAGGTGTGACCCATGCCAACGGATCACCAAGGACTTATTTTATCTCATGCTCACGACAACCTCAGGAGGTGATCTTCCTTCTCAAGGTGATGAAGTCACTGCCCAAGGTCATATGATCTACAGTCCCACAACCCTTCTTGGTCCCAAGTGACAGGCCTGTGTTCTCAGCTTGGGCTCAGACCCCCTCCCCACCCCCACCCCTGCTCGCTCACCGATGCTGATGTGCTGGACCCCGTCGTAGACCAGCCACTGGTACACCTCGTCTGCGAAGCACAGCACGTCATGCTGCTGGCAGAGGCTGGCCACCAGCTCCAGCTCCGCCTTGGAGAACACCTGCAGGGACCCAGGGACCCCACAGGCCTGCTCAGGCAGAGGGCCCGTGGCCATGCTGCCTGCTGGGGGCTTTTCTGCACCATCCCATCAAATTCCTGCAGCACTGACCCCGTGAGAACGTCCCCTCAGGTTCCTATTCCATGTCAGGAAATGCTGAGAGAGAAATTGTTGTCCACCACCCAGCCCTCCACCTTCCTGGGATTCCTGCCCCTTACTTTCCTTGGGACCCTGGGACCTCCGTCCTCAGCTCATGGCAGGCAGCCCTCCCACTCCACAGATGAAGAAACAGGCCCCGAGGCAGCTCATCTGCAAGAGGGGGCACTTGAGTGCAGCTGGAGGGTCCTGGATGGAGCTGTGCCAGGTACCTTTCCCAGGGGGTTGTTGGGTGTGTTGAGGACCAGGGCTTTGGTCCGGGATGTGAACTTGCTGGCCAGTTCTGTGGGGTCCAGTTGCCAGTTGTTGCTGGAGTCCAGCTCCCCGTCCCGGGGGAGGCTCTGTGAGGAGAGGTGGGGTGTATAGTTACTTCCTGACATTCATCGTCTCCTTGGGCATCTGTCCCTCTTTTTCCTCCCTGGGGCTCTAGAGGTCACCACACCCTCCCAGCTCAGAGAACCCCAGTCTGTGGGTCCCTCTGCCCACCCACACCCACATGGCACCCTTACCGGCTTCAGGGACACAAACACAGGGCGAGCCCCAGCCATCAATGTCATGGGCTCATAACAGTCAAAAAAAGGTTCGATGATGATGACCTGGCACAAGGGTCAGATCACTGGGGTCAGCACTGCTCTGACCCCTCACCCCCACCCAACCCAAGTCACATCACTCACCTCATCTCCTTCGTCCACCAGGGCCTGGAAGGCTGTGAACAGGGCCCCGTAGGCACCCACGGTCACCAGCACATTCTTGAGGGGGTCCAATTCCTGTCCCAGAAGCTTCCCAAAGAAACTTGCCAGGATCTTTGTCAGTGGAGGGTAACCCTGCAGGACAGCAGGGTCAGTTCCCCAGACTCGACCCTGGGCAATTCCATCACCTTCTAGTGCAGGCCTCAGAGCAAAGCCAGCTCCTGGGGATGAGTTCTCTCATTCTCTCCACCAGCCTTTGCCAATGAGCCTGTTCTGTTCTGGGTCCCTGCCTAGGACTGGAATGTGGTGGGAGGGTGACAGAGTGCCTTCCTTCACCAGCACAGTGCAGTGGGGCCCTAGGCCGTGGAGGCTCCACACTTCCCGCATGGGTCAGTAAGTTAGGAAGCACATTTCTGCTCATCAGATCCTCCCAGCAGCGTGGCAAGACTGGGAATGGTGGTGCAGCCCTGTAATCCCAGCAACGCCAGAGGATAGCAAGTTCAAGGTTAGCCTTAGCAATTTAGTGAGACTTTGTCTCAAAATAAAAAATAAAAAGGACTGTGGATGTAGCTCCAAGATAAAGCACCTCTAGGTTCAACTCTTAGTACAACAAGAACAACAACAACCAAAGACAGATATTTGATGCACAGAAAAATAGACACCCAGAAAGAGAAAATGACTTGGCCAAAGTCACACATGGGTGAGGCAAAAATAGGCCTTTATTTAGCAACTTTGGAAGCACCTAACTTTGGAGGAAGATTGGATCTATGGACTATAGACACATGAAACATTCAAGGCTGGGCGGAGCTGCTCCCACGTACCACCTCCTCCACAGCGCTGTCCGCTGCCTTGGCCATGACTGGCTTCTGGTCGGCCTTCCCCGTTAGGCCATGAGGCACAGGGCCTGGGACAAAAGAGGCCCGTAAACTGAGCCCTGGCCGGAATGAATTCCCTGGTCTCTGCCCTGCCCCATGAACCCTCCACCTGCGGGTCCTTCCCCCTTGCTCCCTGGGGCCTCCAGGAGAGGCCAGCAGACTCACAAATGCCAAGGTGTACTGGTTGAGCATGAAGTCCCCGCTGGTGGCCTGCTGAAAAGCTTCCACGGCAAAGTCTGGAGGTGGGAAGTTGGGGAAGCCCTGTCCCAAGTTCACGACGTCATACCCTTTGGACAGACGGATAAACTCCACCCTGGGGACAAACAGAGGGTTGGTCCCAGATCAACCCTCCACCTTGATCTGGACTTCTGCCTGTTTCCAGGCCAGGGTGAGCATGCACGGGCCCATTCTAGGAAGTGGGACAACCAGCATCTGTCCCCAGCCTGCAGATCTGCCTGGGTCACAACAGTCCCACGAATTGACATCAGATGGACCAGGCACTGTGACAAGCACACGGGTCAGCAATGGGGACTTCAAACTCCACTGACCATGACCCATGGGAAGAAATATCGTTCCCATCCCAACATTGTAGAGTACAAACAGGGTCCTGGGTCTGACTGACCACAGCATTTTCTGTCCTTCCCTGCTACCCTGTTCTTTTTTTTTTTTTTTTTTTTGGAACCAGGGATTGAACTCAGGGACACTCGACCACTGAGCCGCATCCGCAGCCCTATTTGTATTTTATTTAGAGACAGGGTCTCACTGAGTTGCTCAGGGCCTCGCTAAGTTGCTGAGGCTGGCTTTGAACTTGCGATCCTCCTGCCTCAGCCTCCCAAGTGCTGGGATTACAGGCGTGCGCCACCACTCCCGGCTACCCTGTTCTTTAAAAACACCTGTTGAGTGGGCCGGGGATGTGGCTCAGTTCTACCCAGCACCCAGCAGACCCTGGGTTCCATCTCCAGTACAGGCCAGGGACGGGGGAATAAATAAGTAAGAATAACCAGAACACCTGGGGAGACCCACAAAGGGATTTCTTCACCCGTGGTCGAATTTGTCCACAGTACACTGTGAAATGCTCCGAACCACATGACCTTCAGGAGGACCTCTGAGGCTGGCCCTCTGGGCCACTCTGGGGACGGAGCTGATAAGATCCTCCGGGTCCCACACGCACAACCAACCCTTGCTTGTACATCTCTAAGTGATCTTCCCCCCCTCTGGACAGAATAGGGTCCCACCAGCCTAGGCCCCCACCATCTGTGGTCCCAGTAGCTGTCCTGTCCGCCTGAGGGCCATCTTCCTGGAAAGCTAGGAGACAGGATGAGAAACTGGATGGAGAGACTGCGATCGGGGGTCAGGCCTGTTGGACTGAATTTGCATAACTATTTATGCAAATTCAGGTATCATTTATATCTAGAATCTGTCATTTTCCCCTAGTTCCACAATTCTCTGAAGGCCCAGGGTTGCTAGGGCTCAGAGTATGGAGTGACCTGCCCAGAGTCACACAGCAGTAAGCAACTCAAAATTGGAGGGAGGATGTTCCGTGATGGTTGGGACAGGGGGTGTGAGGCTCAAAGGCCCTGGGGAGCCAGGCTGCCGTCTTGCCTCTTCCTTATCTTACAGAGCAGGACTTTACCTTATTGGCCAATGGGCCTGGTGATTGCCCAGACCACTCAAGAGAGGCTGAGGGGGCAGCTGAGGATCAGGCCTCTGGAGGCCCAACCTAGATGGTGGCCAGACAAGGCAGGGCTTTGGGCCTGGACCCTGTTCCCAATGCCATGGGGCATCCAAGGGGAATAGAAAGGGTTCAAGACCTTTGTAAAAACAAAATGTAGTGCATTAGGGAAGTCCGAAAGAAAAACTGGCTCCAGTTTGTGGTTTTTTTTTTTGGTACTGGGGAACGAACCCAGGGGCACTCAACCACTGAGCCACATCCCCAGCCCTTTTTTGTATTTTATTTAGAGACAGGTTCTCACTGAGTTGCTTAGGGCCTCGCTAAGTTGCTGAGGCTGGCTTTGAACTTGTAATTCTCCTGCCTCAGCCTCTGAAGCCACTGGAATTACAGGTGTGCGCCACTGAGCCAGCCTGGTTCAGTTTTGGTTAAAAAAAAAAAAAATTGAGCATCAACAGCACAAGTGTTATTCAATGGTGTTTGTGGCATGTTTTAAGAGATGGGGTCTTTTTGCCAAGTCTTAAACTTGTGCTTCTCCTGCCTCAGCTTCCTGAATTGCAGGCATTGCAGGCACAGCCACCATAACCCTTACACACCTCTCCACCACGTCCGTTGTACCCCTGGAAGCCACAGGCACATGATACCTTCATATTCAGAAGTTCAAGAAGAAAAGGATATTGGGCTTGGGGTATAGCTCAGTGGTAGAGCATTTGTCTCACATTTGTGAGACCCTGGGTGCAATTCCCAGCACCACACACACACACACACACACACACACACAGAATGAAGAAAAAGAAAAAAAATAGCCTCTGAAAATGTCTGGTGAGAAGTTTCTGAATCGTACTTTCTTTAGCTGATCTGACTCCACAGCAAGTGTGAAAGAGGGTGAAAGTGGACCTCAGGTACCTGGTGGAGGACTGGCTCAGGACCACCTCATTCCCAGGACACCAACATCTGCAGAAGCTCAAGCTCCTTAAATAAAATGGCATCACATCTGCACAGAACCTAGCTGTGCCCCATCCACTTTTTCAGGGCAGGACCTCAAACACACTAGGCAAGTGCTGCACTACTGACGTGCACGCCCAGCCCCTCCCGGATACGTTATTTTCTATTGTATTTATTTATGTCTTGTTCATTTGTATGTTTGCAGTGTTGGGCATGGAACCCAGGGTCTCCGGCATGTTAGACAAGGGCTCTACCCCTGAGCTTGACTCCCAACCCTCTATGTACTTTAACATCTCAACATCACCAACACCTAACACCAGGCGAGTGCTGGGATCCAGGGAGCAATGGCAAGGACAAAGTCTCTACATGATCAGTACAAATGTAATTTTAAAAAATACTCTTGATCTGCACTTGGTTGACTCCATGGGCATGTGGAGGCCACAGATGCCAAGGCTCTGCTGTGATCCCAGGAAAGCCCTTTGCCAGGGCCTGGGTCAGTGGCCATTGCTATGACACACAGCCACCTTTTTTTTTTTTTTTTTTTGGTACTGGGGATTGAACCCAGGGGCACTCCACCACTGAGCCACATCCCCAGCCCTATTTTGTATTTTATTTAGAGACAGGGTCTCACTGAGTTGCTTAGGGCCTCGCTAAATTGCTGAGGCTGGCTTTGAACTCGAGATCCTCCTGCCTCAGCCTCCCAAGTGCTGGGATTACAGGCGTGCGCCACCACGCCCGGCCACAGCCACCTTTTCCCCGCGAGGGAGAAGCTTCCCTGGGGAGCTCAGGCTCCGAGCAGGTACGTGCCCTGACCCAGCACCGCTGCGGAGCAGGGGGAAGCTGAGATTCAAGACGAAGCCTGCTTCCTTGCATCCTGCCTCTCTGGACTGTGGTGGCTGCCACCTGTCCTGGGTACCAACAAGCTACTGCAAACAGGGAGGGCCAACCCATGCCCGAGGGGACCCCCAATGCCTCCCAGGCCTGCCAGCTCACCAGGGGTTGTACTCCAGTCCATCCAGTCTTCGAGCAGGCAACCGTTTGGCCATGGTGAGCTGGGGACAGAACAAGTGAGGGTCAGTGTCACACCTTCCAGGTGTGGTAGCCGCAGAGAGCTGCTTTCTGGCCACAGACACATCCTCCGCCTTCCTGGGCCATCTGTGCTCCCAAGGGGCTGGGCAGTTCCACCTTCTTAGTTTGACCTAGGAGGGACCGAGGGCTGAGGAGGGGTGGGAAGCTGGGGAGGACAGTAGCACTCAGGGATTTTGCTGAACTCCTCCAGCTAATTCCCAGAAGGACCTGCCTGGGCCCATTTCACAGATGAGCAAACAGAGGGGTGGGGGAGTGATGTGTTCAGGGTCACTCTAGACTCGGCCCTGTTTGACCCCAGGCCATGGTCTCACTAGGGTGAGAGGGACACTCACTGGGGCCTGGGAGGGTCTCAGGGGTCCTAGTCCCCTGAATCCTTCCAGGCCGTCTCCAGGGGTTCAGAGACTGTCCCAGCCTGCCATTCACCCAGCTCAGCCTGCCTCGGGTAGGAGTCGGCCCCTCCTGGCCTCAGCCTCCCCTCAGTACCATAGGAGCAGGCCTTCGTGGCAGGAACCTCAAGTCCCACACAGCTGGTGGGTGGGGAGCCAGGTCTCAGTTCCTCACAGCCACCTGCTGTGAGGACTGCTGTGGGTCCAGGTGTCTTCAGTCCCCACAGCTTCCCTGTACAAGCGCCATGATGATCCCCACCTACCAGATGGAGATGCAAGGCTCAGAGGCCCAGGGACTCCCTGCAGGTCAGAGAAGCTGGCCAGGACCATGTCGGTGTTTGTAACAGCAGCGGGGACAGCTGGGCCTCCTGCAGGGGCCCTGGACCAGCTGTGCAGGGCCCGGCTTCTCCCCATTGGGAACCCTGCCCACATTCTCTGGGCAATGGGTCTCTGTCAGCTCTGGTCACCCTGTCCCTTGGCTGATTCCCTGACACCGTGACCAGGCTTAGCACTCAGTGTAGCTCAAAACTGTTTACCACGAGGGCGATGCATACCAGGGACTACAGGCCACAGCCAAGATGTCAGTGGTGACTGTCTGTGGCCAGTTTACCAGATAGAGCTAATTGTCTTATTTATAACTATTATTTTTCAAATTTTCTAATATAAACATTTAGGGTTTTTTTTTTTTTTTTTTTTCCATACCGGGGATTGAACTCAGGGGCACTCGACCACTGAGCCACATCCCCAGCCCTGTTTTGTATTTTATTTAGAGACAGGGTCTTGCTGAGTTGCTTAACGCGTCACCATTGCTAAGGCTGACTTTGAACTCACAATCCTCCTTCCTCAGCCACTGGGATAAACATTTAGTTTTAAGGATTTAAAAAAATGTGGGAAAAATATGGGAGAAAAACACATTTTAGAAATGTTCATTGATACACACTGATATCAGTAAAACAGTCTAGAACACAGTATGTAGAGAGAGCTGGTGTTTTTTTCAAGACCCAAAAACCCTTAATAAATATTTCTGTCTATATACATGTTTTCTATGACCATATATGAATAAGAGAAACTTTTTGGAAAGAAATTTATCAAACTGTTCACCAAGGGTCTCTCGAGGGGTGGAATGATAGGTGATTCTGTTCCAGGGGTCTGCTTTTCTGTTTCCCAGTTATTTTGGTGGTGGGAACATTATCGGATTCTCATAAATGCATTTTTCACTCTGCACCATCTCCGCTGGCCATGCCTTACGATCTCTACCACTTTCCCTGAACAGTCCAGAGGTCCCAGCACATCTTCCAATTGAGAGCGTCCTGGGTTCAATGACATGGAATTACTTTTGAACTGGGATGTGTTCTATGAAAAAGATGAAGTGAAGTGAGTCCAGGGCAGTGGGGGAGGAGGGGAACTGGGAGCACACGTTGGAGTGAGGGGCGGTAGGCAGGGCTGGGTGGGGGAGGAGGAGGGGTGCAGGGCACAGACTGGTAGGGAGGGGAAGAGGTGCGTGGAGTTCAGTGGGTTTGGGAAGGAGCTGGAAATCATGGAGATTCCAGAAACATGGCCCGCTCAAGGGAGTGACCTTCAAGTGCAGCCCCTAGTGCTGAGATAAATGAATGCCTGTTCTTGTGCCTTACGCATGACAGTCATCCAGTCAACATTTATGGAGCACCTACTGTGTACCGGGGGATGATGGGGAGGCGGCAGCAGCACCCAAGCTGACCACTAAGATGCACAGCTACAAGTTCGAGAGCAGCGACACAGCAGCCAGGCAGCAGCCAGGGAAGGCTTCCTGATGGAGCAGGCTCATGCACAGCCTTGAAGCCAGGAGCAGGCCAGATCCGGGAGCCCGGGCCAGGCAGGGGCAGGTGCTGGGGGAGGGCACTTACAGTGTGGTGCAGGCACCGGGCGAGCGGGGCTCCTGCCTTCCTGAACATGCTCCCGGAGCCACAGGGCACTGCCGACTTCTCCTCCAGGGGCAGAGGAGAGGGGAAGGGAGGGCCAGGCCAGAGCTGGCTCTGAGCTCAGCACCTGGGTCCCACACACAGTTCTAACAACAACAACAACAACTGTGTGTCAGGTGAGGAGCAGGGTAGCTGAGATAGTTGGGGACCGCCATGGTGAGACAGAGCATGGGACAATGAAATAAGCCCCTGGATGCAATAAGTGATTATCCTTTGTAGCACAATCTGTGCTTCTCTACCCTTGTGCTTTGTTCCCAGACGCACCATGAGACCCTGTTAGCACTACAGAAGTAGATGCTTGCACAAGATGAAACTCTCACCAGGGAAAAATGCAGACAAACCCTCTAGCTCCAACTTTTTTTTTTTTTTTGTACCAGGGATTGAGGCCAGGGGCACTTAACCACTGAGCCACATCCCCAGCCCTTTTTTATATTTTACTTAGAGACAGGGCCTCACTGAGTTGCTGAGGCTGGCCTCAAACTTGTGATTCTCCTGCCTCAGCCTCGAGAGCCGCTGGGATCATCGGGGTGCACCACGGTGCCCGGCAGCTTCACTTCTTTTGATCCAACTTAAAAATCACTGATCTCGGTGGTCACTGAGCTGGGCAATGCAGGATCAGGTTCCCAACAGCTGCTTTGCGGATCACACCTCTGACGTGTGGGTCGTGATGATAACGGTTACCTAGGTTACTTTTCAGGGACGTGGGGGCCACTTTGGCTGAAACAACTGACTCCTGGGCCTGCGGATGTGTGATGGGTGACTGGAATGGCATCTCTGTCTTCTTATTACATCTGTCACTTAGCCGCCTTAACCTCTGGGGTCGATTCTACTGGCCCTGCATGCAGACCTGTGGGTGGCCTGATGGCACCACTATGTGTTTTCTCCTGCTTTCTCAGCAGCTCCAGCTGCCCAAGTGGCCCGAGTCCTTCAGCCTCATTGTAAGGTCAAGACAGAGCCACAGGCCAGGACGATGGCACAGGAGGATGGCGCAGCTACATGAGTTAACGTCAACTGTGACCGCCTGGTGGTCCGAATTTTATACAAGAAACATCTTTTGGATCTGGAAATTACCAAAACTCTAGCCCACCCCCCACGCCAAGAAAAGCCTGCATCTCCCTTTGTCTGGAGAGCAGCGGCCAGGTCCCTTGGTGGGTGCTGTCTCCCCGCAGCTGAAGGCCCAGCTAAAGCCTTGCCTGTGTATTTGTGCTCATTTGACGTGATTTCACTTCTACCATCCCTGACTCAGAAGTTCCCGTGCCAAATAGCATTGTTTCTTTAAACAAAGAAACAAAAGCAAGGGGGGAAAAAGTCACTATAGATTTAAAGAGATTTAACAGACAAGTCAAAAAAAGTCAATAATTGGAAAAAAAGAAAAATTTGGAAGAATCACATTGCCCAATTTCAAAGCTTACCTCAAAGTTTCAGGAAGCGAGAAAGGATGAGAACCGATAAGGACACATGCACGAATGGACAGACTAGAATCGACAGTGCAGAAACGAACTCTCACCTGTCTGGCCAATTGGGTAACAAAGAATGACTTTTGCAATAAATGCTGCCCGGTCAGTTTGACGACAAACCTGGAAGGAAACTAAAGTTCAGGCTGAAGGCATTTTCCTGGTTTTGAAAAGGACAGTGATAATGGGAGACGCAGGGTCCAGGGATTGTGTTCTGAGCGCAGAGGAGAAAGGTGGGGTTTTATTTATTTATTTTTATTTATTTATATATATTTTTTGAAACCAGGGATTGAACTCAGGGACACTCGGCCACTGAGCCACATCCCCAGCCCTATTTTGTATTTTATTTAGAGACAGGGTCTCACTGAGTTGCTTAGGGCCTCGCTAAGTTGCTGAGGCTGGCTTTGAACTCGAGATCCTCCTGCCTCAGCCTCGCAAGTCTCTTGGATTACAGGCGAGCGCCACCGCGCCTGGCAAGGCGGGGTTTTAAAAGGCAAAACCTGCAGCTGCCGGAGCTGTTTCACACGTGTGAATGATCGGATGATGGGTGGAGGCAAAGGCTGTCATGCATCTGGGATCTACCGGTGTGCTGCTCGGGGCTGAAGGCACTGGGCCAGGGCCCAGGATGCAGAGTGTCTGTGCTCTGGCCCCGTTCACAAATGCTCAGCGGAGCACATGCATGGGCTCTAGTCCCTCAAAAGCTCTGTGGCTTTCTTTTGGGGATGCTGAATCATGTCATGTTAGCTTACGATAGCCACTTGTAAAAGGAAAGAATTAAAACTTGGACTGCTGTCTACACCATATTTTTTTTTTTTTTTGTACCTGGTATTGAACCCCGGGGGTGCTCCACCACTGAGCCACATCCCCGGCCCTTTTTATTTTTTATTTTGAGACAGGGTCTTGCTAAGTTGCTAAGGGCCTCACTAAGGCCCTTACTAAGGGCTGAGACTAAGTTACTGAGACTGGCTTTGAACTGCCCCAGCCTCCGGAGCAGCTAGGATTACAGGCGTGTGCACCACGCCCAACTCCCACATCATATTCTTTTTTTACTATTTTTTAAAGATTTTTTAGTTGTCAATGGACCTTTATTTTATTTATTTATTTTTATGTGGTGCTGAGGATCGAACCCAGTGCCTCACACCCGCTAGGCAAGTGCTCCACCACTGAGCCCAGCCCCAGCCCCCTCCATCATATTCTAAAGAATGAACTCTGTGTGTATCACGGGACTAAATGTTTGAACTAAAACAACAAAATTCTGTGATCCTGTGAAATACACATTTGGTCTCCCTCCTAGTTTCCCAGCATACACTTTCTAAAATCCTCAGACTCTTAAAGCAACAGTGTCCTTTTGTGTGTCACTGAGTTGACCGCTGGCCGGCAGCCCCTGGGTAGCTTCAGAAGGGGGCTGCTCACCAGAAAGGCCACGGCAGCACCGGCAGGCTGACTTCAATCCCACCCCAGTGCCCAGCGGAGCGTAAGCAGTCGAAGGCTAAGTTGGTCCAGGGCGAATGGTTTAACCAGCACTGCCTACCTGAGGAGCTGCATTACCAACTCCCAGAGAAAAGGACTGGGTTCCAAGAGCCTGTGGAGAGGAGAAACACATCAGAGTCCAGAGTCCCAGGGAGGTGACCAAGAACACCACCACATGCCGTGAGAGGGGTGCATCTGAAGTCCATCGAGGAAAGAGTCTCTCATCCTCAGGCTCAGGACCCTTCAGACCTCAACTGGCTGCTTACCTGCATTATTTAAGATGTTTTTTTTTTTTTTTTTTTGGTACTGGGGATTGAACCCAGGGGCACTCCACCACTGAGCCACATCCCCAGCCCTATTTTGTATTTTATTATTTAGAGACAGGGTCTCACTGAGTTGCTTAGGGCCTCACTAAGTTGCTGAGGCTGTCTTTGAACTCACAATCCTCCTGCCTCAGCCTCCCAAGTACTGGGATTACAGGCGTGCGCCACCACGCCCAGCCCTGTTGGTCATTTGTAAGGGGAAACGGACAGGCTTGCTACCCAAGTCGGGAGGGAGCAGTCCTGGTGACTGAGTCCTGAACTGAGGGATCTGAGCCGTATCCAGGTGGACAGCGTCAGAACCGAATTGAACTGGAAGACAGACGTTGGCATCTGCTGCGGAACAAGCTGCTTCCTCGTGGGGAGAAAGCCCACTCTTTTTTTATCCCCACGTACTGGGATTGAAGCCAGGAACACCCCACCCCTGAGCTATCTCCCCAGCCCTTTTTATTTTAAATTTTATTTTGAGACAGAGTCTCACTAAATTGCCCAGGCTGGACTGGAACTTAAGATCCTCCTGCCTCAGCCTCCCTGATAGTTGGAATTACAGGCATGCACCACTACACCCCACTTCCCCACAACTTTTAGGGTTATAGAAGTCCTCTGTATTAGCTGTTGTGGTGTGAGCAGAGGAGAACCACGGGTTGGTTTTCCCTACACAAACTTGTAGAAGAAAACAGGAGTAAATCCCTGCCACCGGAGGAGAGAGAAGGATTTCTTAGACATAATATCAAACGCGCATGCAACAGCCGGGCGCGGTGGCGCATACCTGTAATCCCAGCACTTGGGAGGCTGAGGCAGGAGGATCGCGAGTTCAAAGCCAGACTCAGGAACTTAGCGAGGCCCTAAGCAACTCAGTGAGACCCTGTCTCTAAATAAAATACAAAATAGGGCTGGGGATGTGGCTCAGTGGTGGAGGGCCCCTGGGTTCAATCCCCAGTACAAAAAAAAAAAAAAGTGCATGCAACAAAATAAAAACTCAACTGACACAGTCATCACTTAAAATTTCTGTGCTTCCAAGAACACACATTTAAAAAGAGAAAAGAACCACCATGGAATGGGGGAAATATTTGCCAATCATAAATCAGAATTTTGCCAAAGAAGATATGGAAATACCTACTAAATATATACTAAAGATGCTGAACATCATCAGTCAGCCATCAGGAAGTTTACCATAGGGTACCACTTCACCCCCACAACCGTGCAGGGGAGCAGAGGCTGCTCATGCTAAAAGCACTAACCATCACTTGGAGGCCCAGTGGGTAGCGAAAAGCAGGATAAAAGCTTGGTGTTGCTGGATGTGGTGGCGCACACCTGTGATCCCAGGTACTCAGAGGACACGGCAGGGAGATTGCAAGTTCAAGGCCAGCCTGGGCACCTTAGTGCAACCCTGGCCTAGCACTCTGGTAATAGTTTTGGTGAGCCCCACCAGGACAAAGCTGACCCTTTGGGTGTTAGCCACTTGCAACTAGCAGACCCTGGACAAAGAGGGCAGAAAAGGAAGACCTGTGCAGATGCCAAAATCACACTCACGTAGAGGGTTCCTCCTCCTTTCTCTTTCTTTCTGTTTTGTTCTTTCTTTTCTTTTTTTTTTTTTTTTTTTTTTTTTGGTACCAGGGGTTGAACCCAGGGGCGCTTAATCACTGAAATACATCTCCAACCTTTTTTTTGTTTTTAATTTTTAAATTTTGAGACAGGGTCTCGTTAAGTTGCTCAGGGCCTCACTGAATTGCTGAGGCTGGCTTTGAACTTGGGATCCTCTTCCAGAGCCAGTGGGATTATAGGCATGTGCTACTGCACCCGGCTCTTTTTCTGTTTTGTTTTGTCCTAGGGGCATCTTGCCCAGGCTGACCTTGAACTTGGGATCCTCAGGCAGTAACTAGGATTACAGATGTGCTCCACCACAGTGGGTTCCTCCCTTTCTGTCCATTTTGGGTCAACATTGGCTGTTTTTTTTTTTTTTTTTTTTACTATCATTTTGGGAAGGAGAGAAATGAATGTTTGGGCTCTACAGACCTAGAGGACCTTGCCCTTCCTGTTTGTCCTTTGGGGCTCTTTTGAACTAGTTTAGGTTCTTTTGAGCCAACGTGGGCTTCTGCCATTTGACAGGGAAGTTTGGATTCTGTAAAACTGTGGTGTGAACTAGCAGAGAAACCAAGGTGCTAGAGGAGATCTTTGTGTGATTTGCCTAAGAATGGAAACCCCTGATTCTATCTTCATGCCCCCTTGGGAGAACTCTACTTACAGTGATAAACCCTTGATTAAGGAAAAGAAGATTATAATAAATCAGCCTGGCCTGTGCATCTGAAAGTGAAAGTGTACTCTGGGTTAATAAGGTTATTGCGCTCTTTTAGTTTGACGGTTAGTCTGCTGGTACTGATGCTGATTTAACGTTACTGTTTCATGTGTTCTCTTGTCTATGGGTCTGGCCTGTCAGTCGCTTATGATGACTGACTTGACTGAGGCTAAAAACTGATGGCTGCAGTGACAATCGTGTTAGGGATCTATCTACATGAGGGTCCTGGAACTCTGAAGATAAGAGACAAATGCTCCCTCTGGTCCACGAGGGTGACCCTAGGTGACCAGAGTCGTAATGGAGGTGTCAGGGTAACTGACCATGATATACAGTGGTCTTGAAGGATCGCACTTCAGGAAACACCCCACTTCCAGGCTAGAAGCTCTAACAAAGCTGTTCGGGAGATGCACACAGGCTTGGTCGCCCCAAGCCTTGGGCTATCCCAGACCCTGTGATATTCAGGGCTTCCCAAAATGCAGAGAAGGGGATATCTGGCCCATGGGTGGCTTTCTGGGAAGGAATCCTAATAAGCAGCCCTGCTGACCCCAGACACTTCTGACGCACTGGTCCAACCATTAGACAAAATGAGTCCTGAATTGGGCAGAGTTCAATTAAAACTCTCCAGGGCTGGATGTGGTGGCGCACACCTGTATTCCCAGCTATTCAGGAGCCTGAGGCAGGAGGAACACAAGTTGCAGGCCAGCTGGGCAACTTAGTGAGACCTGACTCAAGAGCAAATGAAAGCCGGGCGTGGTGCTCTATCACTGAGCTACAACTCCAGCCCCTAGACATAAAGTTTCTAAGAAATAGCCAGGATTTGCTTCAAAACTACCCAGATGAGGGGCTGGGGTTGTGGCTCAGTGGTAGAGCACTTGCCTAGCACATGTGAGGCACTGGGTTTGATCCTCAGCACTGCATATAAATAAATGAATAAAATAAAGGTCTATCAACATCTAAAAAAATTAAAAAACATCAAACAAACAAAAACTACCCAGATGGAAGTGTCAGGTTGGATTTCAGCGGCTGCGGGGAGGGAGCGAAGACACCTAGCAACCCACTGCAAAGCACAAAGAGCAAGGCAATGCTCCAGAAGCGACCAATCAGATGCAGACAAATAAGACTTGCTGACCCTTATGGCCACCTGGTCCACCTATTTCTGGGCAGGACCCTCCAACCTATTCTGCCCTATAAAGACCCTGGGCAGCCGGGGACACGTGCGATTTTCTCCAGCTCTCCACAACTTTCACCCCAGAGGGTTGGGAGTTTCACCCAAGAGCGCAAACTCTAATGAAGCTTGATTTGGCTACTTTTGTCTGACTCCGGTTTGGCCACCGCAAGCTTACATTCCACCCACGGGCGAGCTTACATTTGGTGCTGAAACCACCTGGGAGCTTACAGGAAGAACTGGGAAAACAGCTGGGGTAGAGTGAAGTGAAAGGAGCCATGAATGGAGGTTTGAGGGCCACTATGCTCTCTCCCTTTGCATCTGTTTGAAATGCTCCATATCCATGAGGCCGAAGAGAGCCACAATGTGGAAGGAGCCTGGGTCCCTGGGGATGGAGGAACCATGGCTTACCTCTGGACTTAGGTTTATTGTGTGTGTGTGTGTGTGTGTGTGTGTGAGAGAGAGAGAGAGAGAGAGAGAGAGAGAGAGACAGACAGACAGACAGATGGAGAGGAAGAGAGGAGATCAAAATTTGGATCTGGTTTAAGCTGTTGGCTTCATTAGCAACCAGTCGAGTCTTAACCAATCTGCCCTGTTGAGGGCTGCAGCCAAAGCCAGCCCAAAGGGCCCTGCTGTGCCTGAACAAGCTGCAGTGAGGGCAAGGGCACCCAGCCTCCAAAGAGGGAACTTCCAAAATTTGAACTTCGGTTGAGTGTTCGGGGAGGGTCCAAGGACTCAGGGTGTTCTCTGAGTGACAGGGATAATTGTATGGTGGGCATCTCAACATATTTTATTTATAGGAACGGCCAGCTGAAGCGAGGCTAAAGCTGTCATTGGTAAAGAAGCAGCTATCGCTTCCATAAGTCTGAGAGATGGGTGCCTGGGACTGTGTGGCTTTGACAATGCTCATGTTGGTCCGTGTTGAGATGGGATTACTCAGTGGTCCTGTTTTTGCCTTGGTCATGGGGTGGCCTTGCCTGATGTTGCTGTGCTGGGCAACTGGCCATGTTCAAAAGGAAAGCACAGTCCCATCTGTGGGTTCCAGGCTGCTTTTCTCCTTCTGAAATCATCTTGTACTAAGAATAAAATCCAAAGTCTTGGGATGGGGGTCCTAGGTTCCATTCCAGCACTGCAGAAACCAAGGCTTTCCTGTGCACCATGGCTTATTAGATCTCGTCTGAGGTCACTTGTCCCATCTCACTTCCTGTTGCTGTCCCATTTTGTTGCTGCTGCCCAGGCCACACTGGCCATTTATATATATATATATATATATATATATATATATATATATATAGTCAATAGACCTTTATTTAATTTCTTTATTTATCTGTGGAGCTGAGGATGGAACCCAGGGTCTCACACACGCCAGGCAAGCGCTCTGCCACTGAGCCCCAGCCCAGCCCCCACACTTGCCATTCTTGACTGTCAGCTGACCCCCTATATTCATTCTTCTTCCACAGCAGTCAGCCAGCCCTTCTGTAAAGGACCAGGTAGGTGGTGGTGGGATCTGGCCTGGGGGCCACACTGTGCCCACGCTGCTCAGCAGCCAGGTTCTCATAAGGAAGCCTGCACCATGCTCTGGCCGTGGAGCTTAGTCACCTGGCCGTGGCGAGTGCCCCCTTGCCCTTCTCTCTATGCTGGATGGGACAAGGCGTTACAAGGGAGACGTTTGGACCATGTGGCTGAGGGCAATAGTCTGGAGAGGGTGGAGGACCAAGGTGGGAGTCTGGGCTTTGGATAGACTGTGTTTTTCCAAAGAACGGAAGCAATGGTCCTTCGCAATCTGTGAGTTCTACTAGTGTGACTATGAATCTCCTCCATGGAGGGGTGGCATCTTTTTCCCCTCCCATGACGCTGGGGGTCAGCTCTGGGACTGTCTAGACCTGGCGTGTGCCAGCTGAAGCAGCGTATGGCGTCCAAGGCGTGTTCAAAACAATGGCTCTCAGGTCTGCCCTGCTGTCTTGGGATGTTCACTCCTGCAACCTGGTCACCATGCTTGAGAAAGCCCAAAGGCCTGTGGAAAGGCCCACGTGGAGAGCAAACAAGGCCCGGGTCAAATCCCCTCCTGGCTAACAGAAAGTTCCAAGCTGCCAGCCACAGGAGAGGGCTGTCCTTGAAGTGGATTCTCCAAGGCACCCCTGCTGAGGCCACCTACAGCAGAGATGAGCTGGCCAAACTGCAGATCTGGTGAGCACAAAGTTTTAGGATGTTTGCCTTGCAGCAATAGGTTGTGAGGTGGCAACAAGTTACAGAATCTGATTTTGTGCTCAGAATCACCTATCTCCATCTTTATTGCAAGAAAGAAATGAACTATCTTGCTGAAGCTATTTTTAGTTCATATCTATGGTTGTGTTAGTCAGCTTTCCATTGCTATGATAAAATACCTGAGAAAAACAACCTGAAGGAGGAAAGACTTATTTTGGCTCAAGGTTTCAAATATTTCAGCCATGGTAACTTGGCTCTGTTGCTATAGGGGTTGCTGGCAGAAGGGCATGGTGAAGGGAAGCTATCAGCTCATGGCAGCCAGGAAGGAGAGAGAGAGAGAGAGAGAGAGAGAGAGAGAGAGGGGCAGGCATGGGACATGATATACTTCCCCAGGACCTATTCATTTCAACTAGGTCCCACCTCCTACAGTTTCCACCACTTCCCAATAATGCCAACAAATTATGGATTCATCAGTGGATTAATCCATTGATGACGTCGGAGCCCTCCTGATCAATCACCTTTCTGAAGGCCCCACCTCTGGAGGCTGCTGTGCTGAGGACCAAGCCTTCAAGACAGGAGCCTTTGGGAGACATTCCAGATCCAGGCCACAACACTGGTCATGCATCCTAACGAATGCACCACCTCAGGGCCTCTTCTACCCTCCCTGTTCCCTCTGCCTGAATGCTCTTCTCCCGCGTCTTCTAAGTTCACTTCCTTATCAGAAAAGCCTGCCCTGAGCCCCTGCATACAGCAGCGGTCCTTCTGCCTGCCCTCTCTTTCTCTGGAACCTGCATCATCACCTGCCATTATGCCATCTATTTCTGAGTGTGTTTGTGAGTGCTGTGTCCGTTGCTAGGACACAAGGTGCCAGCAGACAGGCATTTGTCTGTCCTGCCCACCGCAGTCCCCAGTGTCTGCCTGACATGTAGCAGGTGCTCAGTAAAATTTGGCGGAGTGATTCCAGTGTCCCAGCCTCAGGGTCCTATTCCTTCCTCTCACACACTCTTCCCCTGGGACGGTGATTGGTGATCCCATGAGACTCAATATCCTATTATTTATTTATTTGGGGGAACTGAACCCAGGGCCTTGCACACAGCATGTACTCTACCACTGAGTTACACCTCAGTCCTCAACACCCTTTTTATACCAAATATATCAAAATGTCTCCTTTACTTTCCTGAAATAATTTAAATAGACAATAGAAGCTATTGATCCATTCTCTTCTGGCCTGCATGGTTTCTAGGAGAGGCTGCATATAATTCTAATGCCTGTCTGCCCACCTCCCCTCTGTTTTGTGGTGCTGGGAGTGAACCCAAGCTTCATGCAGGTTAGGTAAGTGCTCTACTACTAACCAATATCCCTAGTCCCTCAAAATTTTCTTCTTTTTCTTTATCTCTAATTTTCTGGGAACTTTCAATACGATATGCCCGGATTTGGTTCTGTTTTGTTCGTTTGCATTTTTCCTGCCTGGTGTTCTCTGAGGTTCCTGAATCTGTGGCTTGGCATCTGATGTTAATTTGAGAAAACTCCTTAGTCATCATTGTTGCAATTATTGCTTCTGTTCCTTTCTCTTTTACTTCTCCTTCCGGTATTCCCATTACATGTATGTTACCGTCTTCCTACTTGCCTCCCAGTTCTGGAATATTCTATTCTGTTTTCTTTTTCTCCCCCCAGTGATTTTTCTCTTTGCTTCTCAGTTTTGGACATTTCTGCTGTCATATCCTCAAGCTGAGATTCTTTCCTCAGCTGCATCCAGTCTACTGATGAGTCCATAAAAGTCATTATTCATTTCGGTTTCTGAACTTGAGCATTTCCTTTTGATTCTTTCCATTTCTCTGCTTACATTGTCTGTTCTTGCATATTGTCTGTTTTTTCCCCGTGGACTTTTCAGTACATTAATCATGGTTGTTTTCAGCTCCGGGTCTGACAATTCCAACATCCTTACCACTTCAGGAACTTGTGGGGAGGGGCAGGTCTCGGTCCTGAGTGAGCCTGTGCTCCTGAGCTGTGGACTTTCCCAGTGCTCCTTGGGGCCTCCCTTAGGTGGGCAGGATGGCTAGTGGGGACTGGAACTGGTATTCCTCTTCCCTTGTGTTGACTCCGATCAATTCCCCATAGCTTAGGCTCTGCAAATAGCTTCTTATGAGGGCAGGCCTTCTCTAGGTCAGAGGGGTTGGGGTGCAGCTTGGTGGTAGAGCATACTCTGGCATATTTCAAAGTGGTTACTTTCCCCTGCCAGAAGTATGAGATTTCCCTCCAGAGTTCACTGTAAGAAACTGGCAGGACTCTGGGAGGCAGGGCTCACAAGGCTGCTTCTCTTAAGCTTTTAACTCTTAGACTTTCACACACTGAGCCTCTAGAAATTGGTCAATGTCAGCTCAGATCCCCCTCCCAGGTACTGGCTCTGGGAAGTTTCTACTCTAATAAGTTGTGATTCAGTGCATCTGCCTGTCTGTCTCGGCAATTCGAGCGCAGCAATTTGTCCTGTGACCTCAGTTCTCTGACAGATCTAAGAAGAGTTTGCTGGTTCTTCAGCGTGTTGAGCTTGTTATTGTTAGGATGGTTAAGTTGCCCAGGCTGGCCTTGAGCTTGCAATCCACCTGCCTCCCAAATTGCTAGAATCCCAGGCGTGCACCACTGCACCCAGCCAAAAATGAATATTTGAGTACGTAAGTGCTCAAGTTTGCCCATACCCACACTAGAAGGTTCCATGAAAGAGACAGTTAAGAGCACTTGCTTATAAAGAAATAAGTTGAGGGCTGGGCAATAGCTCAGTGGCAGTGGGCTGGCCTAGCATCCTGGCATGCACCAGACCTTGGTTCCATGTTCAGCACCACAACACATCAAAAAATTGGCATGGCCGGGTGCAGTGGCACACGTCTGTAATCCCAGCACTTGGAAGGCTGAGGCAGGAGGATCGAGAGTTCAAAGCCAGCCTCAGCAACTTAGTGAGGCCCTAAGCAACTCAGTGAGACCCTGTCTCTAAATAAAATACAAAATAGGGCTGGGGATGTGGCTCAGTGGCCAAGTGTCCCTGAGTTCAATCCCTGGTTCTAAAAAAAAAAAAAAAAAAAAAATTGGCATGACTTGAGCAACTTGCCAGTCCCTTCCATGGGCAGCTGCTTCTGTCTTTCAGCGCATTTCCAAGCACCCGTCCAAAGGTGGTTCTTCATTCTGCGTCATCAACTTCTCCCGAGCATCTCCTCTGGCCAGGCCTTGGCATTGTGCTGAGACTACAGCAAGGACCTGGTCCAGCAAGACCCTGCCACCTAGGGTCACAGCTCCAGGGGAGACGGAAATGCCCCTCGGTGTTTCTCCACTCATCCAGCAAGTACTTGCTGACAAGTGCAGATGTGTGTCATGGCTCCAGCTGTTCTCCCCAGAGGCCGCACTGAAGTCCTAACCCTCCGTACCTAAGAATGGGACTTTACTTGGAAATGGGGTCTCTGTGGATGAGTCCATTCAAGGCAAGGTCACACTGGTTTCGGGTGGACCTTAGTCTACCTGGTGCCCTTATAAGATGGGCAGGAGAGACCCCAATACACAGGAAAATGGCACAGAAAGACGGGCAGAGGTGGGTGAGACATCTGCAAGCAGGGATGCAATGGATGGCTCAGAGAAGGGTGTGGAAAAGGTCCTCCCTGGAACCTGCAGAGAAAGTATGCCCGCTGACACCTTGACTTTGGACTCGTAATCTCCAAAACCGTGGGAGAATGAATTTCAATTGTTTAAAGCCACCCACTTTAGACAGAGGCTATTTTGGTAGGACAGCCCCAGGAAACTGTGCCAGGTCACTAGAGGGCGCACCAGGGCAGCTGCCTGAGTAGAAAGGAGTCCAGCAAGGTTTCCGGGAGGAGGTGGCTGAGTCCCAAAGGAAGAGAGAAAAAGGACCAACTCAAGAGAATGGCGAGTGCACAGGCTGGCGACCCCAGGAGCTGAGGCCACTGTGAGCTCACCCACAAGAACCCTGCAGGCTGCCGGGGCTGACTCCCTGTGCTCTGGAGCAACTCAGATTGTTATCATTCCAGGAGGGACATTCCCTGTGTCACAGCAGGGGGGAGCGTCTGGTGGTCTGGCCCCAGAGCACTCAGCTAAAGGACCAGAGGCCTAAGGCCAGGTCTGTGCCCAGAGGCAGTAGTGGCAGGTATTGTGTGACCATGGTGAGTTCCAAGGGACCAACTCTCTCTAACCTGAGACCTAGCAGTTTCTTGGAATAGGGGACTTTCCGTGCTAAAACTGGGACCATTCAGGGCAAATGGTCCCTAGGTTGGCCAAATCCAGGGCTGGCTGCTTCTGTCTGGGCCCAGTGTCCTGCTGACACCTTCAGCTGCTCCACTTCCTACAGGAACCCCCCTCTACTGCCTCTGACCCACCAGGTTCAAACCTGTGCTTCCCTGGGAGGTCCATCCCCACTCCCCATATTAGACCCATCTGTCAGTCTGTTCTCCCAGAGTGGCTCCCCCTAGATCACGCTTCATCATCTCGGGGGATAACAGGAGTGGTAGTAAAAGCACAATCGGCTCCGACTTACTGAGCATGACGCTGTCGCCGGCACCCATCCTTCCAATGGCTGTGGAAAGCAGGTGTGAGCCTTCCACTAGCAGCAAGGCAGCCAGTGAGAAGACACGCCTCCACCCGGCTCCCCAGAGCCTTCCCACTACCTGACGCCTGGCACAGGACAGAAACCACCGGCCAGAGTCCCAGCTGTGGCCCTCCCCTCTCTTCTGCCACAGCCTCGGCTCTGGGGAAAGGCAGGGCCTGAGCACTGGAGGTGGCCTGGGGGGTGTCTGGGGCACCTGGCTTCATGGAGCAGAAGAGAGCTGGGTGGCACCTGTGCTGGAGGAGGACATGCTTACTGACCCTGGCAGCCCAGAGCTGGGGCTCAAAGCCAGCATCAGCCTTCCACGCAGGGACTTGGCAGGGCAGGGGTGGGGAGTGTGCAGTACACAGGGCACCTGTGCCCGTGCGGGCCTGTGGGCATGGTCAGCGTTGCACGGGGCTCTCTGTGGGGCGGTCCTGCTGCTGCTGAGTCCTTGGTGCCCACCCTGGGGAGGAGGGGAGGATCAGAACACAGGCTTTGGTGTCCTCGGCTGGGTGACAGATGGTGGCTGAGACCTGAGGTAAGTCAGTGTGCTCCTCTTACAGTCCGTTTCCTTATCTATAAAATAAATAAAAAAGCCGGGTGTGGTGGCGCACGCCTGTAATCCAAGCGACTTGGGAGGCTGAGTCAGGAGGATCGCGAGTTCAAAGCCAGCCTCAGCAACTTAGCGAGGCCCTAAGCAACTCAGTGAGACCCTGTCTCTAAATAAAATACAAAATAGGGCTGGGGATGAGGCTCAGTGGCCGAGTGTCCCTGAGTTCAATCCCTGGTTCAAAAAAAAAGGCATAGAGCCGAAAGCCCGTGATACTTTGAGAGGCTCATGAAAATGTCTTAATTTTCATTTCTTTTAAAATGTGGGAAAAGAGAACAATTGATGTGTGATAATGGATTCAGTCTGGATGCTTATTCTTTCTCTCAGCATGGCTGTCATGGTTTCCTCTTTAACAGAGAAAGGGACCCACAAACCCATCAGTGAGAGTCATCATCCGGCACTGAACATCGGTAACCTGTGTGTGGTTGTGACTTCACGTGCAAACGTGAGTGTTTGCACTTGAGCATCAGCCTGTGCGCATCTGCTGTGTCTGTGAACACGTGAGTGTGGAGGGTGCAGTTTCTAGGAACCTCAAAGGGAGGGGGACACGGGGTCTGAGCAAAGGGCAACACCTGGGCCACCATCGCCCAGGTGCCCTGAGGTTTGCAGGCTTGTTGTTCCTGAAGTCGCCAGCAGGGGGCAGAGCCAGCCTTGTCCTGACCAGGCTAGGTGGTCCTGGGGCTCCCAGTTTGGGCACAGGGCAACTTGGGTGCCCAGAAGGAACTGTGGCCTCACTCTACAGAGGAGGCCCGGAGCAGCAAGGGCACTTGTACAGGCTCAGTGAGGGACACGGGGCTACTGGCCTCCTACTCCAGAGTTCTCCAGTGACTGGGGCCAAACCCCGGGCCTGCCTAGGAATTCACTCCTCCTCTCTTCCCAGGGCTCCCCTAGTCAGCACCCCACGCTGAGGACCTAAGGGCAAACACCATGGCCTTTTATTTAGTGCTGAGCTCCTTACAGGTCCCAGCTCTTTCAATTCTTTTCCAATTAAAAAAATCCTGATAAGATGCATATCATACACCATTTCAAGGGGACAGCTGAGAGGTAATAAACACGCTCACACTACTGGGAACCGTCACTGCCATCCACCTCTGGAGCCCATTTCACCTTGTAAAACTGCAACTCTGGGGGCTGGGGATATAGCTCAGTTGGTAGAGTGCCTGCCCCGCAAGCACTAAGGCCCTGAGTTCAAGCCCCAGCACCGCCCAAAAAAAACCAAAAACAAACTGCAACTCTGTGCCCACTAAACAATAATGTCCCTTTCCCCACCCACCAGCCTGTTCTCCACAGCTTAGACTACCCCTAAGTCAGGGCCTATCCCTGGATTGGTTTTTTTTTTTTTTTTTTTCTGGTACATGGGACTGAGCCCAGGGGTGCTTTGCCACTGAGCCACATCCCCAGCCCTTTTTATTTTTTATTTTGAGACAGGGTCTTGCTGAGTTGCTGAGGCTAACCTCAAACTTGAGATCCTCCTGCCTCAGCCTCCCAAGTGGCTGGAATCACAGACATGCAGTGCTGCACCTGGCTGGGCACATCACTTTTTTTTTTTTTTTGAGGAACAAGGAATTGAACTCAGGGACACTCGGCCACTGAGCTACATCCTCAGCCCTATTTTATATTTTATTTAGAGACAGGGTCTCACTGAGTTGCTTAGGGCCTCGCTAAGTTGCTGAGGCTGGCTTTGAACTTGTGATCCTCCTGACTCAGCTTGGATTACAGGTGTGCGCCACCACGCCCGGCCAGCACATCACTTTTAACCCCCTGAGAAATATTCCCTCCAGAGGCTGAGTCACACACCCAAAGCCACAGATGACAAGTGGTAGAGCCAGGATTTGAACTCAGGACTCTGACTTCAAAGCCTGTACTTACTGCCACTGTAGGACATGGGATACTTGGAGCAGTGACATAGTGGCTGCTCCTCATTCTGAGAGCACCAAAGAAGCAGAGACTGAGCAGTGGAAAATGGGAAAGGCAGTCCAGCCAGGCTCATGTGATGGGCGAGGATACTGATCATTGGGGAAGGGGGACTGCCCACCCGGCTGCTACTGGGACCAGCTCACCTGAGTCCCAGGCCGGGTATCTCTCTCTTCCTAGCAGGCTGGCTCTTCCAATGGGCATTCTGCACCTGGCACAGAGTAACTGCTCAATAAACTTGTCAAATGAGAGGATGGATGCCTGCCTGTCGCAGCACTGAGTTCTTTTTTGTTGTTGTTCTTCATTTTACATCAGAAACAAAAACTGATATTACAATAAATGGGTCACCAAATGTGAGTTAAGATGTAGAACAAATTAAACTCCTGCATTGCTGCTGAAATGTCAGATGTTAACACAGCTTTGGACAATTCCCCTCACCACCACCAAATTTATTATAGACTTAAATATATACCTACTTAATGAGTCAACAATTCTTCTGGCTATTTCCTCAAAAAATGGAAAACATACATTCACACACACACACACACACACACACACACAGAGATAAACATACACATGAAAAATCCCTACAAAATTTTAACACAGGAATGTTTGTAATGGCTTAATTTTTTATGATCAAAACTGGAAAAGTCCCAGACATTCGCTAAGGAATGAAAGGGAAATAAATTGCAATACATTCATTCAATAGAATAACTATTTTTTTTGTACTAGGGATTGAATCCAGAGGCACTTATTCACTGAGCCACAACCCAACCCATTTTTTCATTTAATGTTGAGACAGGGTCTCACTAAGTTGCTCAGTGTCTCACTAAGTTGCTGAGGCTGGCTTTGAACTTGCAATCCTCCTGCCTCAGCATCCTGAGCTGCTGGGATTACAGGCATGTGCCACCATGCCTGATGGGATACTACTCTTTTTTTTTTAATTTACACAATTCATATAATCTTACATATACATAGGGTAATACTGTCTGTCTCAGTCTACTATTTTTCCTTCTCCCATCCCCTCCTGTCCCATTTTCCTCTGCACCATCCATACTTCCTCCATTCTTTCCTATCCCCCACATTACCCCTCCAGCATTCACTGATCAGAGAAAACATTCGGCCTTTGGTTTTTTGGGCTTGGCTTATTTCACTTAGCATGATATTCTCCAACTCTACCCATTTACCAGCAAATGCCATAGTTTTATTCTTTTTATGGCTGAGTAATATTCCATTGTGTATATATACCACAGTTTCTTTATCCATTCTTCAGTTGAAGGGGATCTAGGTTGGTTCCACAATCGAGCTATTGTGAATTAAGCAGCTAGGAACATAGATACCACTGAGTTCTTGAAGACTCTATCCTACCAATCTTTTCATTCTCAACACCTGACAGGAGCCAGCCACACAGTGGGCACATGCCTCATTACTTCAGCAAATACTGAACTCCTGTTGCATGCTACTCCCTAAGCTACCACCATGTGTACAAGTGTGAATAGGGTATTTTCCTTTCCTTCAAGGAGTGCATGATCTCATGAGGGAGACAAAAAGTAACCCAGCCAAGCTGATACAGTATGAGCCTTACTATACAAAGGATTCCTACAAATCAATAACAAAAGGCCCACACTTCAACAGAAAAACAAAAGTATTCAAAAGATAGAAATGTGGGCTGAGGGTTGGGGCTCAGTGGTAGAACACTTGCTGCGCATGTGTGAGGCCCTGGGTTCGATCCTCAGCACCACATATAAATAAATAAATAAATGAATGTCCACTGACAACTAAAATATGTATATATATATGTATGTATGTATGATAGAAATGGAGGCAGGTGTGGTGTTATACACCTGTAATCCCAGCAACTCAGAAGGTAAAGGCAGAAGGATTGCAAGTTTGAGGCCAGCCTCAGTAACTTAGTGAGACCCTGTCTTAAAAATAAAAAATAGAAAGGAGTGGGGCAGGGGATATAGCTCAGTTGGTAGAGTGCTTGCCTAGTATGCACAAGACCCTCGGTTCAATCCCCAGCACCACAAAAAAATAAATAAGTAAAAAGAACTGAGGATATAGTTTAGAGGTAAAGCATCCCTAATTCCTAGTTTTAAAATATAGGGCTGGGGATATAGCTCAGTTGGTAGAGTGCCTGCCTCGCAAGCACAGAGCCATGGGTTCAATCCCCAGCACCGCATACAAATATAATGCCAGATATATATATATATATATGTATATGAAACTAACACATCAAAAAGACAACTTTGCAGGTGGATATATAACTCAGTGATAGAACACTGGTCTAGCATGCATGAGGCCCAGGCCCACCAAAAACTTGCTTAGGGTTACTCATAATTAATAAAATGCAAACTAAAATGAAACTATTGCTTTGCCTTAGATAAGTGAGGAATACGCATGAGACCCACTCGATTGACGTCATAAGGCACTGGAAGGCTATAGTACATGATTTGAAAAGCATGGGATTCGAGTGCTCGTGGTATACGTTTTGAAGGCAGAGCAGTAACAACACACTGCTCGCTCGCTCGCTCGCTCTTTTTTTACACACATTACTCTTGTAACTCAACACTTCCTCCCCTAGAAATGGATCTCATGGGAATAGTCTGCATACACACAAGCATGTCCACCTGGACCATCAGTGCAGCACCAAATGGGAACGCGGGTGGCCGATCTGGAGACTGTCCCAGGGTCCCCAAATTGGGGGCCGGTGCGGTTCTCCACCCCACACACCGATCGCGCAGCTGCCAAAGGGAACATGCTACTCTCAGCATCTGACAGAGAAGACATTCAGGTTACTGTAAACGGCAGGCGGGCTTCAAAACTCACTGCAAAGCCACGGTCATGACCATGGCGAGGCGCTGGCGTGGGACAGAACTGAGAGCTCAGAAACAAACCCAGACGCTCATGATGTCAGTCAAGATGCCAAAACCGTTTGGTGGAAGAATAATGTCTCAGTAATTGGTGCTGGGACAAGGGGACGCCTACGCACAGCACAGTGCAGCTGCCTCCGCCTCACGCCATCCACCAAGGTCAACTCCAAGTGAACGGGCGCCCAAGTGTGTGCTTGGTGCTGCTCACCGCGCACAGAGGTTCTTGATTTTTTTTTTTTTTTTTTTTTTTTTGGAACCTGGGATTGAACTCAGGGACACTCAGCCACTGAGCCACATCCCCAGCCCTATTTTGTATTTAATTTAGAGACAGGGTCTCACTGAGTTGCTTAGGGCCTCGCTAAGTTGCTGAGGCTGGCTTTGAACTCGTGATCCTCCTGACTCAGCCTCCCAAGTCACTTGGATTACAGGCGTGCGCCACCATGCCCGGCTGGTTCTTGATTTTTATGAGGTCCAAACACAGATGTGCCTTGGGACCTAGTACTTCCACCTCTGGGCAGGTACCCCAAACAGCGGACCCTCACATTCAGACAGAAGCTGTGCGTGAATGCATTAGCAGCGTCCTCATTCAGAGGCCAGCTGCTTGGCCCCAAAACCAAATGGAAAAGGTGACAGTGAAAACCAGGAAAGGCCATGTTGGGAAGGCCAGAGAGACCAAATGTGTCAGTCCTGTCTTCCAGGCACTGACAAGAGCTTTGTGTTTAGATGGAGGAAGAGCTGGGGCGGGGGTGGGGGAGGGCGGTGTGCATAATTACCGTCTTGTCCACTGTGGCTTGGTGGGTCATCACCTCAGTTCTGGTTTGGGAGGCTGCTCCAGAGAGGTCATTATGGCAAGGTGAGTATCCATGGGATCAGTGACTCTGGGAGGCGGTTCCCATGGATGATTGCTCCTTCTTAGGGGCAGGCAGCTCCATCGTGGGTGATCTACCTGCAAGGCTCTGCTGCTCTGGAATCCCTGGTGACTGTAGGGGACTGGAGACTTCTAGGTGCCTCCAGGAGATCTGGATCAGGGTGTTCTAAAAGCTGGCAGCTGAACGTCCCTGCGATTCTTCAAAAATCACTTAGTGTCTTCAGCCTTGAAGGGGGCGGATGACCAGTTGAGAAAAACACTCCTTGAATGATTAACCCGCCTACGTGCAAGCTAAGCGAGCATCTGCCCCAGTGTTTCAGGTAATGGAGGAGACAGACCTGAATGGAGGCAGAGAGGTCAGGGTTTGCCCTGCTTGAGTGACACCTGGGCATCTGCAGGCTGAGGCAAGGGTCAGTGCTTTTTAGCAAGGCAGCCTAAGTCCTTTTAGAGCCACATTATTCATTCTCTGCAGTGCTGGGGATGGAACTCAGGGTTTTGTGTGAAGGTGAAGGCAGGGGTCCACCACCCAGCCACACCCAGCCTCCGGCATCAGGTACTCATCGCAGCCAAAGGGTGGGAAGAACCAAATGTTATCAATGGATGGAAGGATAAATTGTGGTACATCCATACAATGGATATTTCTATTCAGCCACGAAAAGGGATGACCAGATGTACTGATACATGCTAGAATTGGGACGAAACTCAAAAATGTTTTACTAAGCTAGGTGTGGGAGCACACCCCTGGGATTCCAGTTGCTTGGGAGGCCAAGGCAGGAGGATCACAATTTTGAGGCCAGTCTCAGTAACTTAGCAAGGCCCTAAGCAACTTTGCGAGACAATGTCTCAAATAAAATAATAAAATAAAATAAAAAAGGACTGGGGATGTGGCTCAGTGGTAGAGAATGTCTGGGTTCAGTTCCCAGTACAAAAATAAATAAATAAATAAAATAATAATGATAAAATTAATTATTTTTCTTTATAAAAGTTGGTCAGGGGCACAGCACATGCTTAGGAAGCACAATCCCTGTTTGATTTCCTGCACCAAAACCAAAACAAAACAAAACAAGTTTATCAAGAGACGAGTGGCAGGTGCAGCCTGAGCGGCAGGTGCAGCCTGAGCGGCAGGTGCAGCCTGAGCAGCAGCCGGCCACGCTCTTCTGGCGGCATCACAGAACAGCAGTTTTTCCTCTGTGCTTTCAAAGTCCCAAACTCTCTGGGAGTTCCCTTCATGAGCAATTCTTGCTGCCTCGCTTCCTCTGGGGTATCTTCATCCTTTCTTCAGAACCTCTGTCCTCCTTCAGGTCACTAGGTTCGCCCTGGGGACATTTCTCTGGCTGCAGATGGAGCTTGTCAATCAGGGAACAGCTGTGGACTGAAGTCCGACTCCACTTCCGTCCCACCCCAACGCCACCTCGGATGATGTTTCTCTGCTGGGCTGCCCTTCTGTCTCCGTGGGCCTGTTCCCTCCTGGGACAACCCATTTCTGTGGGGCATCATGTGGTTCCATCACGGGTGTCATCAGGCGACACAAGACAGCTTTGCTGCCTGTCCGTGAAGTGACCAGCACTCAAGGTGACCCAACCGCAGCTGACTTTGCAGGAAAGGACCTGGGTCACTTATTCATCTGCACTGATCCATCATTTCCTTTCTGATCCGGAGACAAGAACGAGTTGCAAAGTCCACGAGTTTTTGCGTTACTCATAGTTAAGATAACATGGTTGCTGAAATGGCAACCTCGACATTGAGGGACTGGTGGTGTTTTCGTAAACCTTGGTACCCAAAGCTCCTTTGTACCTGAATTATACAAAGCAAGGACTGCTTGATATTTACAGGTTTGTGCACAAGGATGTTTCAAGACACGCCATTATGCTGGGTGTGGTGGTGCACACCTGTAATCCAGGCTACTCAGGAGGCTGAGGCAGGAGGATCACAAGTTTGAGGCCAGCCTGGGCAACTTAGTGAGACCCTGTCCCAAAATTAAATAAGAAGTCTGAGGATGTGGCTCAGAGGGAGAGCACCCCTGGGTTCCATCCCCAGTACCATAGAAAAAAAACCAATGAGAGGGATTCATAGCTGCCCAAGGCTGCGTGGAAGAAAGAATGACTGTACACAGGCCCGGGGATCTTTTGGTACAATTGTTTTGTGGTGATAGTGGCACAAGTCTGCAAATT
The DNA here is from genome assembly GCA_020662805.1 of Glaucomys volans. Classification (NCBI taxonomy): domain Eukaryota; kingdom Metazoa; phylum Chordata; class Mammalia; order Rodentia; family Sciuridae; genus Glaucomys; species Glaucomys volans. The sequence goes on from JAJEJO010005757.1 coordinate 428,148, forward strand.
TACTAAAAATCATGGAATTATATGCTTAAAACAAGAGAACTTTATAGCAGGCAAAATATAACTTAACGAAGCTGCTAATGACAGAGAGAGGGGGTGGGGGGAGGCTCTGAACCATAAGCTTGGAATCAGACAGACCTTGGACAGAAGGCACTGGACAGAAGGCATTGATTTGCTGTGTGACTTTTGGCAAATTACTAGACCTTTCTGAGAATCAATTCTGAAGTGAGAATAATGACAGCACCTGCCTCACAGGGTTGGAGTGAGACATGGAGAGGCGATACATGAAAGCACTCACCGTGCTTCCTGGCCAACAGTCCATGTTCAACAGCTGTCATGACTGCCACTGGCATTCGCCCAAAATACAGCAGCGGGACAAGTGCTGCAGTGGCGACAGCTTAGGTGTGCGGGCTGCACCCAGGAAGCCCAATGCTGCCAGGGCAGAGGGCCAGAGTTGCACCAGGTGACCTTCAGGACACGGCCCAGCACGGCTTTCCAGGCCTCTAAGGTCTTAGGGCGCCGTGCTGCCAAGTCGGTGGTGCTGGCCAGTGGCCAGTGCCCTGCCCCATGAGACACACCCCCATCAGCCTGGGCAGTTACTGGCCACCCGCCTGGACAGAAGGCATGTGGATGACCTCAGGACACCCGAAATGTTCCGTGACCAAGAACTGGTGGTGACATCGGGTGTGCAGGTGCGTCAGTGTGTCGACACAGGATAAAGTGCGAGCCGTCTCAGCCCGGCCTGGGGGTGGCCTGGATCCCACTCTGCAGACTCCACGATCCCTCCTGTTCCAAATGCACAGATCCCCTGCTTTGCGCTGCCCTGGCCCACCCGCACTCAGGCTCTGCCCCTTGCTGGGCATGCCTTGCAATCCCACCCCCTTGGCAGGGTCCACACAGCTCTGCCCCTTCCCTGAAGCCTCTGTGTCTACCCAGGCCATCCTCTGAATTCAGGGAGCACCTGGTACATGCCTGACCCGAGTCCTCACTGAAGCCACACACAACGGATGTCTTCTTTAATTACTGAGAGTCTGGACATCAGCAAAAGGGCCTCGGGGTGGCCACCCACCCCTGGCCTGTCCATTGTGCACAATACCAGGAATTGTGTGTGAAAAGATCTCGTGACCAGGCGGTCAGGATCAGATGCACCAGCTGGGTCACCTGCAGTGAAAGGTGCCCACTAGCCTGGGGACAGCCTGGTCACGGCTGACCACCTCTAAAGAGGTTTCTAGAAAGCCGGGCATGGTGGCGCACGCCTGTAATCCCAGCACTTGGGAGGCTGAGGCAGGAGGATCAGGAGTTCAAAGCCAGCCTCAGCAACTTAGCGAGGCCCTAAGCAACTCAGTGAGACCCTGTCTCTAAATAAAATACAAAATAGGGCTGGGGATGTGGCTCAGTGGTGGAGTGACCCTGGGTTCAATCCCCAGTACCAAAAAAAAGAAAAAAAAAATAGAGGTTTCTAGAAAGACAGAGGGGCAAGGATCCTCCATCCTCTAGTTGAGTTTGCTTTTTTCCTTTCTTGGTACCAGGGAGTGAACCCAGGGACACCTAACCACAGAGCCACATCCCCAGCACTATTTTTATATTTTATTTAGAGACAGGGTCTCACTGAGTTGCTTAGGGCCTCGCTAAGTTGTTGAGGCTGGCTTTGAACTCATGATCCTCCTTCCTCAGCCTCCTGAGTCGCTGGGATTACAGGTGTGCACCCCTGTGCCCAGCCAAGCCTGCTTTTTGAATGCAGTTACCTTCCCTGCTAAAACGCCTTTTCTCGGGGGTTGTGGCCCAGTGATACAGCGCTTACCTGGCATGTATGAGGCAGTGGGTTTGATTCTCAGCACCACGTAAATAAATAAAGGCATTGAGTCCATCTACAACTAAAAATATTAAAAAAAAAAAAAACACTGGTCCCCTTCTTCCTTGGCCCGTCACGTGGTAAGCAGCTGCACTTGGGTCCAGTTACAGCATCCCAGCCTATAAAGAAACTTTTATTGTCCCTATTTTGCTCCAGAGCAGGACAAACAAAATTCACTCAGCCCAGAGCACTGGAGCTGGGGCTCAACTGCTCTTCACTTCTTTCTAAAGCCCCAACTCTTGCCCCAAGCCCCTCTCTGTGGAGGTGAGCACTGCTGCCACGCAGCTCCCCTGCTCACGGGAGAGCACCAGCCCCTCATGGACGGGGACCATCCCTGCCCAGCTTCCACTTGGCAGGGCAGGCAGATGACCCCAGGTTCCCAGGCTGTCTCACATCACCTCTGTCAACGAGGACAATTAGGATCTTTGGTTTTGGTGCTTGTCTACAAGGGCTGCTTGGTGTCTGAGGTAAGCCAGGTTTCACAGGCAGAGTTATCTGGGACCTTAACGATGTTCAGCCTCCCAGGGGTCAGAACACCAGATGACCCCCAGCTGCTGAGACAACACAATGCCTCTAAAGAAGGGGGGCAGGAAAGGGGTCATCATGCTTAGGCAGGACAAATCTATTCCGGGGTGGAAAAAAGGCACCCGCTCGCTGTTAGGTCATTAGTCCAAAGTAACTCCATTTTGAAAAACAGCTCCTGCCCACCCAGGCATGACCTTCCTGGTAGCCCCCCGCCCCCAAAGAGTCCCAGTGACTAAACCACAGGGCCAGACCTTCCTGGTAAGCCCACCCTGAAAGAGTCCCAATAACCGAAATCACAGCAAAGACATCAAGTAACAGTCACAGGGCCAGACCGGTTATTTTTTGTTTGTTTTTTGTTTTTTGAACCAGGGATTGAACTCAGGGACACTCGGCCACTGAGCCACATCCCCAGCCCTATTTTGTATTTTATTTAGAGACAGGGTCTCACTGAGTTGCTTAGGACCTCGCTAAGTTGCTGAAGCTGGCTTTGAACTCGTGATCCTCCTGACTCAGCCTCCCAAGTCGCTTGGATTTCAGGCGTGCGCCACCACGCCCGGCTAGACCGGTTATTTTTAACTACTCCATTGTACATGACTATATAGTTATAAGTTTTTCCTGCAGGTTGCTGCTCCTTGCAGAGGGGCAGCCTGGCAGACTCTGTCAATAAACCTTTGCTTGCGCTCAGAGCTATGCCTCTCATGGATACTCGCACCAGTTTGCCCTAACACTCACTATGAACTCGCTGTGGGATGGTAATGCAGTAACCAGGCTGGGATGTAGTTCTGTGGCAGAGGACCCGCCTCGCACGTGCAATCCTCAGCACCCTAAGAGAGAGAAAAAGATGCTGAGCTGGGTGTGGTGTGGTGATGCACACCTGCAATCCCAGTGACTCAGGAGGCTGAGGAAGGAGGACTGCAAGTTTGAAGCCAGCCTCCGCAACTTAGCAAGGCCCTGAGCAACTTAGTGAGACTCTGTCTCAAAATAGTGGGAATGTAACTCAGTGGTAAAGTGCCTCTGGTTCAATCCCCAGTACCAAAACAAAACAAAACAACAAAAAATTAAGCCTACAACCTTTCTACAAAAATTTGTTTAGTCTCTTATTAGATAGTGAATTCAGGTTCTTTCTTGTTTTCTTTTCTTTCTTTCTTTTTTCTTTTGGATCAATAAGAGTTCCCAAAAGACAAATGTTTGGTGAAAACCTATTGAGTCAATTGTTTACCCTGAAGGAAAGGACAGCCTGGGGGGATCTAACCAGCACAGTGACAGCTCAGTTCCCTTGGCCTGGGAGTTGGTAGAGACAGAAATAGATTCAGAGGCCCAGACCACAAGTTCCCAGCCCAAAGGGGATTGGCGGGGACTCCAGGGAGACAAACAGCAGGCATCCACCCTTCAATCCCTTTGGGACAGGTTCAGATCCATAATCAGAATCTTACTCCCAAGGGCAGGTTCATACCTGAAAAACCCCATGGGAGATACAGTTGGCAGGAACCTCTGAGAAGGGCCCATCAGTTTTCTGGGTGGAGAAACTGAGGCTCAGAGCAGGTCAATGACTCACCCCAAGTCCCAGCTGGAAGCACCGCTCTGCAGGAACGAGGCAGCAGGTTGTGCCCTGTGGCTATTTCTCAGGGAGCTGGCAGTGCCCTCCAGGAGTGGAATGTGACCCCAGAAATGGCAGGAATGGCAGTGTCCTCCTCTCCAGCTACAGCAGGAGTGATTCAGACTGGTGGCTGCCGAAGCAGGGGACAAGCCTGCTCCTGGCCAGCTAGGTGTCCTGGCACAGTGGCAATCTGAGAACCCAGGCAGCTGGAGACAGAAGGACAGAGGAGCATTCAGTCCTGAGACTGGATACCTCGATGTGCGTCAGCAAGGACTGCTAATCTGGGGACTGCCTGAGGTGGGGGGCAGAGGAAGCAGAGTGAGGAACTTCCTTAGTGCCTTTAGCTGTCCTGTGCTCCTCTGTCACCCCACCTGGATTAGAAAGTCAGGAGCCAGCCCTTTGGAGGTTCAGGAGGTTGAGCGGAGACGCTGAGGGTGGGAAACCACTGTCTGGGGAAAAGGATGATCTGCACAGAAGCTGACTCTTCTCTGACCCTGTCATTTTCCAGCAGCCCCTTAGTAAGCCTCAGGCAGGGCAGGGGACAAGCCATGTCAGCTTCAGTCTCCAGCCTCCTCTTTACCGCTTGCAGACATTCCAAACATTTTCTGTTGCAAATTAAGTTACCTCCTGTGGGAGCCTTCTCTGACTCCAGCACCACTGGGCGCAGCCCCCGCCCCTGAGAACCCAGGGACCTCTACCTGAGTGAGCTGCCAGGTTGCCTGAGCGTGCACCTAGCTCTCACCAGACCTTCAGCCTCTGGCAGCTCCACAGGCACACAGTAGGTTCCAGTGCGTCAGTACTGATGATCCCAGGGTACTGAGGGACGCACTGAGGGGCCCAACAGCCTCTCTGGGGGAGGAGGATGGAGAGGTGCTCTGGGAGTTCCCTTTGAGCAACATTCTTTTTCTTTCTCTTTTTCTTTCACTTTTCCCAACACTGGGAATCGAACCCAGGGGTACTCTACTACGAAGCTACATCTACAGCCCTCTTCCATTATCTTTTTTTTAAGATAAGCATTTCACTAAGTTGCCTAGGCTGGCCTTGAACTTGCAGTCCTCCTGCTTCAGCTGCCCCAGTTGCTGGGATTACAGTCTGCTCTACTTGTTCTGGCAATAGGAAGCTGTGGATGCCCGTCCTGGGCCAGCCCCACAGGGTGTTGCAGGACTGACATCAAAGCAGCTTCCCAGTAGGGAGCAGGACAGGCCGGATCACAGACTGGCATGACTGTAAAATCTTCCTGCGCTCCAACTCCAGCCTCTGCTTCCTGGCTGAGGTTGCTAAATTCCCTTCGCTCCCTGGGGCCTTTCCGCCTTTATTAAAAGGGAAAACAAGACCTCCCAGCAGGAGAGCTGAAACAAGGCTCCACAGAGGACTTCACCACTTCAATTTGGATAATGGGTCTGTGCAAAAGACAGTAAGTACCTCCCCCTAGTGGAGGACCTCAGTTCTGTGAGAGGCACCCAGTTAACACCTTATTCATCTCATGACCACATGCACATCGGGTAGGCTGCAACCAGGGCTCCTGGGTGAGAAACCAGTCAACAACTTGTGCATCTCATCAGACAACTGATGCACACACCCCACAGACACTCACAGCCACATCCACACCCACAGGTGACTTAGTATGCAAATCACAGTCCTGCTCAACGATGTTCTTTGTGTTCCTTCTGTGGACAACAGGCTCTGCTCTGCGCTGAGTCACTCTGCGATGTGCAGAACACGTTTTCAGGCTGTCCTTAAGCCTTTGTTACTACATTTGTAAAGCAGTAGGTTGCCATAAGCTGCTCCATTTTGAGTTTCGGGGCTGAGATGGAATGACTCTACACCTGTTTCTACAAGAAAACAACTACCATCCGTTTGGCACCACCATAAGCCACGGATTGAGAAATAACATGCATACCAACGTATCCAACTGAATCAAGGAGTATCTGGACATGTGGATACCCCAATTTTTAACAGGAATATCAGACATGGGAGCTTATCAACCTCACCAGATGAAAACCTCGCATTCGAGACAAGTAAAAGAAGGAGCACCCTGAGACTGGACTTGGCAACACTCTGACCCTGTCACCTGGTCACTTGTCATGAACCTTGCCCAGGAAAATTGTTACAGCACCGGAATCTCTGCTTCAGCCGAGTGCGGTTTCTCTTTCGTGTAATGACCATGCAAATCCCACTCTAACCTGACAACTCAAGCTGACACTGTGGAAATGTCACTTTCCTGACCTTGGTCTAGAATAAGTGGCTGTACTTTGACAGCTCTGTACTTTGAACAAGTTCTTATCTAACCACAATGACGAATTCCTATCTTCTTTCTGACTTTGCTCTCAGTTCAGTCTTCTAAACCCCTGTGACTGTCTTAACACTTTCTTAGCCTTCCTGTTATATACACACCCGTGTGTGTATATATATGTATTGAGTGTGATGTGTAATTTGGGTGTTAAGATTTTAAAAATCAATCGGCCATTACCCAGCTTATGACTACCAGGTGACCCACAAGTATTTCATAAATTGCCATTGATGAAAGTGCTATAGCCTGTGAATTCATTGCTTTTTAATAAATTCTGACAAGTGGAAACACCAAACGGTGTTTCATCATGTTAATGGCACAGCACGCGCACGACACCTTCATTTTTCATCCAAGGTACCTTGGAAGTAGTCCCATGTCAGTGCATAACGAATACTTCTGGTCTTAATGGCTGCACACCTTCCCAACGTATGCATTACTGTTTAACTGCGTTGCTAACACTACCGTCAGTCTGGGAACGAAGAGGACCCAGAGGATGCACGGAGATGCGGACTTGGCATCCCAGAACTTGGATCCAGGGCAGCTTTGCTTCTCTGTTACTCGGGGCCCCAAGTTCTCCATTGCTGCGATCTGGGAAGGGGATGTGGGTGCAGAGGTAGCCAGAACGCAGAGACCCAGGCAGCGCACAAAGTCCACCCGGGGACCGTTCAACACACAGAAGCATCACAACACACACCGGGCGCTCGGACAAGAAGGTCAAACACTTAACAAGTCGTCCTGGGCTCCACAACCGACCTCGGGGCGGCCACGCTCAAATCACCTACTCACCACTGCTCAAGCCTCTTCACCTCTTGAACCAAAGCGTACAGCGAAGGTTGCTGCTGTCTCTGCTCCTTTAAGGGGTCCCGAGCGCGGTTGCGCTGCTTCCGCCCGGAAGAAAGATGGCGCAGAGTGAGGGGAGGAGGGGCGTGAGGGCCAGCGGAGCGCGGAGGTGGGGAGGTGCTTCGGTGACGTCACTTCCGGGGTAGAGGAGGCTGAGTGGTGCTGTGGGGAACGCTCCGGAGAAGGTACCTGAGTACCTGGCCGCCCAGCGAGCGGGCCTGCGCGGCCGGGCGCGCCGAGCACGGGTGAGTGGGTCGCGTGGGAC
>JAJEJO010005757.1:435523-449608 GCA_020662805.1 Glaucomys volans
CATCCTTGCTGAGGAGGGTGGGACTGGGCAGATGTGGCCCAGATGGCATCTTTGCCTTAGTGGTCTAGGTGCTTTTTACTGGCAGGCTAGAGTCACCTCTGTGGCCTTGCTGGGTTGCTGCTTCTCCCTGTGGCTGTGTCTCAGACTTCATATTCTTAGGCCTTGCTTGGGGTGGAGTCTGATGCCCCCTTTCCCTCTGTCCTCCCAGCACAGCGCCTGGAACCAAGTAGGTGACAAATGATTGTTGACTCAAGTGAGTGGACTGCTCCACAGTGCCTCCTTGGTGCCTTCAGGCCCTAGTCTTTCCTCAGCTCCTAGGCTAACTCCTGCTCTTGTTTGGCCACATTCCCAGTCCCATCTCCTCCTTGCTACCCGCTGATCCTGGAGTTCAGTACCCACACTCCTCCCCACTCTCTACCACCCTGTCTTGTTCACTTGTGAACAGTTCCAAGCAGAGTACTGGTGTGTGGTCAGTGTCCACTGTGCACTCAATGATGGGTGATGTTTGTGCTTTCTGTTTGCAATGGAGTCTGCCTGACCATCTCACCCCCTTGTAGTTCTTGTCTGAGTACTCTCCCGGAAGATTATCTAGCCAGGCAGGAACATGCGGCCCTCTGTAGATGGCACCTTTTCTCTTCTGCAGTCAGGAACATGCTATTCCTTTTGCCCTGAGTGCTCCTTTCCTACCCTCCTCTGTCCCAGCCTATCCTAGGCAGTCCTCCTCCAGGAAGCCTCCCCTGACCCTACTCCTCTGCCTTGGTGTTGTGTGTCTCTTGGATTTTCCCCAGCAGGGCGCGGGGCCTTCTAGGTGTTAGTTGCTGACTTGGCATCCCCTTGGAGGGCCTAGTTGTGTGCCTGAGACACCATTCCAGGTAGTTCCTGTCTCCCCGGGAGCGCAACCCAGACCTTGGCACCACCTGGCTCTCCAGAAACGTAGGTAGCTCCAATAGTGGCACACATGCCTGCTGACAGCAGCTCTCGCTTCCTCCTAGGGAGGCAGCATCCATGGAGCGAGAGGAATGCCAGGACCCTGCCCAGGCACACGTGGGCCAGCCTCAGCACCGCCAGCCGAAGCGCAGATAGCAGAGGAGTCTCGGGGTAAGGCCCGCGGCAGTCTTGGTCAGCTGCCTCCCCCAGCCCAGAGCAGAGGGCAGCATCTCCATCTCCATGGTCCTTTGGGTTCCTCACTGTAGGCCCAGGGGTTCTGGGACAGAGGTGGCAGAAGACAGAATTGTCTGCCCTTCCTCCTCCTGCCCCAACAGCCAGCTCAGCAGTGCTGGTTGCTGTGCCCTGTGAATGCCAGTGTTGTGCTGACCCTCTGCTCCCTCCACCCCCATCTTATCAGTGTGGTTGCTGACAATGCTGCAGCGTGACATATTTCCCAAGGTGTATTCTCTGGAACACCAGACTCTTTGGTCTCAGTGGTTAGATAATTCTGAGAAACAAGGACTTGTGCCAGTTGCAGAATTTCTCAGAGCCTTGAATGTATTGAGCTGAGCAGAATGAGTCTGAGACAGAGCCAGCAAGGTGGGTTTCCTTACACTTCCCTGATTTTTTTGGTTGGGGTCTTTTGTTGTTGTTGTTGTTGTTCTTTTCTTTTTTTGAAACTGGAGGTGGAACCCAGGACTTCCATGTATGCAAGGCAAGTGCTTTGCTCCTGAGCTATACCACAGCCCTACACTTACTTGATCACATAGACATCTGCAGAGCCTGGTGTTCCTTGGCCTGTGCCTTGGAAAGGGTTCCCAAGGCAGGAGCGTGGTGAGGACCTGACCCTGTAGTCATACCTGGGCTTGACTCTCAGTGTCATGTGCTTGTTGAGTGACTATGGGGCAGTCACTGAACCTCTCTGAGCCTTGGATTCGTCATCTTTTTAAGAGGATAAGCTTAGTGCCTATCTCCTTTAGGAATTTTGAGGGTTAGATGTGCTGACATTGAGAAGACCCTTAACAGAATGTGTGTCCCAGAAAGCGGTCCCTGGCATAGCTACTTGGGCATAGACTGCTGGGCAATTTGCAGAGCCCATCCATGCCAGTGATCTCATGTGATCATTTGCAGAAGCGTGGATGGTGGTCATTGACCCCTGTTTACAGATGAGGAGACAGGCTCGAGTGAAGAAGCAGCATGCCCAAAACCATCAGGAAGGAGGGCAAGGACCTGGACTTGGAGCAGAGACTGCAGTCCTGGGCCAGGTCCTTGGATTTTGCCTGAGCCTCCCTGCCTCCATGCCCACCTCATCATTTCCTGAAGGGAGGCCCCAGGCTGCACTTTAAGAGAAATAGTTACCTTGGGGCTCTTTTTATAGTAACCAAGGTATCCCATGAGTTCGTATGTTTTTATACTTTTTGGATTCTATTTTCATTTTTATTTTTTGGTACTAGGGATTGAACTCAGGGCATTCAGACACTGAGCCACATCCCCAGCCCTATTTTGTATTTTATTTAGAAACAGGGTCTCACTGAATTGCTTAGCGCCTCACTTTTGCTGACGCTGGTTTTGAACTCGTGATCCTCCTCCTGCCTCAGCCTCCTGAGCCCCTGGGGTTACAGGTGTGTGCCACCACATCCAGCCCTGTTTGGATTTTTAATGGCATAGAGAAAGGGAAAGTCTCTCCTGGTCTGCATCTGCAGCAGTGGGAATGGAGAGAAGCAAACCTTCCTCAGCCCTTCCTCCTGTGTGCTGACTTTCACAAGAACCAGGTCCTCTTCAAGCTGCTGATTTGTGGCTTGCTTCTGTTTCCAGGAATGACAACCCCCTGAGCCCCTTTCTGATGCCAGAGGTAGACAGATCTGGTGAGTCCAGCCTGATGAAGGGGCACAGAGTGCCAGCCATCCTCAGTGCCCTTCCCTGGGTGGTGCTGTCCTTCTGACCTTCTGTCTGGGTATTTACAGCAGCAGAGGGAGGCGGGGAATGCCTTGTCCCCTGCTTATTGGGACAAGGTCAGCAAAGCTGGGCCCTGCCCTGTAGGAGTTTTCTGTTGGTTTTGAGGAACTCTGTCCCTGGAGAGGGGAGGCCTAAGCCGGAGTCTCTTTCAGGATAGCTATGAGTAGGAAGCAGTGGGTCCTGCTTCTGTGAAGTCAGAATTCCTTCTGGGTGCCAGGGACAGCTTGCAGGGAGCAGCATGGGCTGGCCTCAGAGATTGGACCTACTGGCCTTTTGTCTGCCTGAGTTGCAATGCATGTTGGAGTTTTGAGGGCACCAGTTGAGTGTAGTGTGGCGTGTTCCACGTGCCTTAGTTTGGCCCTTTCTGGACCTTCAGAAACAGGCAGGTGCTGACTCAGTTACCCTTGTATTTCTTGTGGGTTATTTTGGTCTTGGTCCTGTTAGAATGCTTCTTTCTGGTTTTGTCCCTGACTGTGCCTGGTGAGGAGAAGGGGTCCTATCCTGGAACCAGGTTCTGAAGACTCTCTTTGGGGACATAGGTGACCTTGGGATGGGTTCTGCAAGGAAAACTTTCGGGTCTGGCAGCCTCAGTCTATGGAGTCTGAAGACTGCAGTATGTCAGGATCAAGCTGAGGATGAGGTCTTTGCTGGAAGTCCTATTGTCTGCCTCACCTGGCAGTTTTCTCAGGCTCCTCGTCCTGCCCTGCCCTCTCCTGTGTCTCATCCTCCTGTCTTCCCTAGCAGTGTTGCCTCCCAGAAGGCCCTGCCTGGCAGAGCATCCTATAGACGATGTCGGCTGTCTCCAACTTCTCTTCCCTCTAGCAGCAACATCTTCACCTCCCATGATCATCCTCAGTTCCACTTCATGAGTGCTGAGTGGTGTGCACAGTCACTGCATGCACCTCTCCACCTTGTGCTCTCCCCAGCCTTGCTTTGAGGTCCTTTTACCATTTGACAGACAAGGAGACCAAGAGAGGGATGAGATTTCTGGCCCCAAGATGTGCAACTTGTACATGGCAAAGCCAGGTCTCAGATGCAGGCCTGTGTGTTGGCAGCCTGTGCTCCTTCTACTCACCCATTGCTGCTTTTTCTGTATGTTCTTGGATTTTCAGGTCCTTCAGAGTCACCCAGAGACCTTATTTAAAGTGCTGTGTCCCCTAGCCCACCTCCAGATAATCTGGAATAAATCAGGAGGGCTGGACCAGCAATCTGTACTTTGCATAAGTTCCTGGAGTGGTCAGACTGATGGTCTGCAGGCCACAGTGGGATGCTGGCAGCGGCCATTCTTCTAGCCCTGGTGCCCACCTCTGGTGAAAGAGGTCATCTGCCACCCACCCACACCCCTATCCTTGGGGGAACAGGGCTAAACTTCCCCCAGGGCTGGGATTGGACGTTTGCTTTTTGCTTTTTAGTGACTCTGTGTGTATGTGTGTGTGTGTGTGTGTGTGTGTGTGTGTGTGTGTCTGTGTTCAGGAGTCAGGCAGCCTAACCTTCCCTGTGGAAGATGTGTGGGGCTGAGGTTTCCAGAAGAACTTTTACTCCCAGCCACAAATGTTCCCTGCAGTCTCTCCCGATGCATTTCTTCTATATCTTGTGTCTTGTAGCAATTTCTGTACATCTAAATGTCTCTTGAGGCGTAAAACCTCAAAATTAAATTGCCTGCTGCAACATGGCCTCACGCCTGGAGTGACGCTCCTGTGGAGTAAAAGTGGCTGTAAAATTCCATGGCTTCACACATCACCTGCCAAACCCACACCCTCTGACCATCAGCATGACAAATGTGCTGCCCTTCAGCAGTGGAAGTAACACGGAGTAGAACTCCTGCCCGGCAGGGGCACCTTGCATCTCCCAGCTGGCCCCCGGGGACAACTCCTCTCCAGCCCCAAGAGTGGAACAGCAGACAGCTCACCCTTGGCAGACCTTCAGTCCTTTTCCTTGCCCACCTGGGGCTGGACAGTGTCAGGGGATGAAAGTTCCCTGGGACTTCAGCAGAACATGCATCTGCAGCCTGTCCAGGATGCTTATGCCCATGCTTCATTGCTGGTCTAGGAAGGCAGCGTTGGTGTTCATAGCAGGCCATGACCTGCCTTCAGGGCCTCTTGGCTCCCGGGGGCCCAGACCCAGAGCTGGGCACCCTTCCAAAGTTTCCTTAACACCTGAAAGGCAAGAGGCATATGAGTGTGGCCTGCTAAGGGTTCCTGCAAAGACCTTGTTTCCACATGCCACTCAGGAAAAGCAGTCTCGTCCCAAGAAGCATCTCTAAGGGCCCTTGCAGGCCCAGGAACACCTGCTTGCCTCAGAAGCAGCTTGCCACATTGGCAAGTCGAATCTGGGGTAGCTCTTTCCACTGACTTCCAGCTGGATGGCATAGGGCATAGGGCAGGCTACTTCACTTTTCTGGGTCTCAGATTTCACTGTAACGGGACTGGAAAGTTCCATAGGAATATCAGTAGGGCCCAAGTGCAGTGGTGCCTGCCTGTAGTGCCAGTGACCTGGGAGGCTGAGGCAGGAGGGTCACTTGACCACACAAGCCTGGACAGCATAGGGGGTCCCCTTTCAAGTAAGCAGACAACAGACAGCTAAGAAAATAGTAAGAGCAGCAAAAATTGGTCTTACCGTGTGGCAAGCACAGACCAAAGCTTTACGGGAACTGCTTTGCTCAGCCTGTACCATGATTCCAAGGCATGGACGTGTCAGCCCATTTTAACAGAGCCCTGTGCGGCAAAGTGACTCTCCCAGGGTCGCACTGGTAAGTGGGGCAGCCATCTTGCTGGTCTGCCAGGAGATTGGGAGCTGAGACACAGGAAGTGCTACGCACAGGGCAAGGACAGGCCCTGAGCCTAAGCTGGACCTGGAGCTTCCTGTGTACCGGGCTTGGGTTGCTAATGGGGGAACTTTGAGGGGGTGTCCCTCACCTGTCACCCTTCAGCCTGGAAGGCAGGCCATGCCTTTGCAAGTTTGCATGAGGAGGAACCTGTTTGGGAAGCCCAGCCCAAATGTGAGAGTCGTTTGAAACTGACACTTGTTCGCCTTGGCCTTCTGCAGGAAGTCAGGGTGTGCCCTTCTGAGCGGGGTAAGTCCCCAGCCTGAAGCACCTCCAGCCTGCAGCCTGACTCAACCCAGAGAGTGTGGGGCCTGGAGCGCAGTGCTCTGCCCTTGGACAGGTGAGGGCTGTGTGTGCCAGAGCAGCGTGAGACCTCTCCTCCTGCTTCGTTGGGACTGGAGGCAGAACAAGGCCTGGAGCAGACTCACAGGCCTGGAGCCCCCCTGGGACAGGGCCAGCTTCTCAGTGTCTTCTTGGGGCCTTTCAGGAACAGCCCTTCCCCCTTTCCCAGAAAAGAGTTGGAGGGACGGCCTTCCCATCTGTGAGGGGAGGGACACCAGCCCCCTGCCTGGGAAGTTTCCCTTTAGTCCTGTCTGTGCTTTGACAAAAGACTCTCTGTGCCCTGTCTACCCGCTGCCGCCCATGGGCCTCTGCCCAAGTGTGGGAGCTGCCCCAATCTCTGCAGGCCCTTATGGGGCCTGGGGCATGCTCGGGTGGTCGCCCTCTGGACAAAGGAAGCAGCATTTTTGTTTGTTTGGTTTTGGTTTTGGTACCCTGAGACTTGAACCCAGGGGCACTTAACCACTCTGCTACATCTCCAGCCCTTTTTATTTTATTTTGTATTTTATTTTATTTTCTAAATATTTTTTTAGCTGTTAATGGACCTTTATATTATTTATTTATATGTGGTGCTGAGAATTGAACCCAGTGACTCACATGTGCTAGACGAGCACTCTGCCACTGAGCCATAGCCACAGCCCCCTTTTTATTTTTTTGTTTTGTTTGTTTGTTTGGTACTAGGGATCCAGGGGCACTTAACCATTGAGTCACATCCCCAGCCTGTTTTGAGACAGGGTCTTGTTAAGTTGCTGAGGCTGGCTTCGAATTTTCAATCCTCCTGCCTCAGCCTCCTGAGTTGCTGGGATTATTGACATGCGCCGCCACACTCTGCTGTGTGCTTCTCCCCCCTTCTCTGTAAGAAGCATCAAAGGGAAATTTAAGCTGGCTGTGGTGCTTGTGCCTATGGTCTTAGCAGCTCTGTAAGCTGAGGCAGGAGGATCACTTAAGCCCAGGACTTTGGACCAATATGGGCATCATAGCAAGACTTCAGCCTTTAGAAAGAAAAGGAAAAGAGGGATCAACCATGTGGACTGGGGTAGATGCTCAAGGGCTGGTTTTGAGAGCAGATGGCCAGTTCTTCACCATTGGTCCTTTCTTGGGATCCTGAACAAGGAAGAGACGAAGAGGTGCTGGGGCTCTCTTGGTGGCCTGGGCCCTGCTCAGAGATCCTGGTGCTATGGCTGACTCCTCACCTAGTTCTATCCCCACTGAATTCTGGGAGGGTCTTCCATGATGGCAGGTGGGGCTGTGGAACCACGGTGAACCTGGTGCTGTGCCAGGTGTCCAGTTGCCACGCAGTGTTTTACCTCATCGTCATTCTCACAGTCGCCCAGCTCACAGCTGCGACTCTGGCCCTGTTGAGGAAGTGGTGGAGTTGGAACTGGAGGGGCCAATACGACCCAGCGCCGGGATCTGAGCTCTTCCCTGCCCTGTGTATCACTCCCACATGGTGAGGATGCAGTGGCCCGTGGGGTGGCCTCACAGGACTGGGCAGGATGCTCAGACTGACCTTTTTCTCACATTGAAGGTGCAGCTACTCAGAAACCACATGGTGAGAAGGTCTTTTGACTTTTTTCCGAGTATTTTTCCTGCACCTAAACATGCCGTATTTTAATAGTAGAAGGATATGTAGCATAGACAACCCTATGATCTTACCTAGCCGCAGATTCCACCACATGTAATTTACGTGTAGCTGTCCAGAGTTTTCTGTATATACAGTAATGACATTTTTACTGATAGAGTTTTAAAACAAGAATGGAATTATGTTCTTTTCTAATTGTCTTTATTGTGGTGAACTGCACGTAGCACTTCCCATCCGCCCTGTCTCAGTGCCTGGGGTGTGGCCTTCAGTGCATTCCTGTTCTTCTCACCACCAGCCTTGTCCACACCTATTCCCTGCCGCCATCTGCTTTCTGTCTCTGTGAATTGATTTCTCTAGGTACCTCGTACCTCACGTAGGTGGAATTCTACAATATTTGTCCTTTTGTGACTGGCTTTTACAGACCATACATTTTAGGTGCTTCTCAGCCTTTTTTTTTTTTTTTTTTTTTTTTTGGTACTGGGGATTGAACCCATGGGTGCTCCACCACTGAGCTATACCCCAGCTCTTTTTATTTTATTTTGATACAGGGTCTCACTAAATTGCCTAGGCTGATCTCAAACTCCTGATCTTCCTGCCTCAGCTCCTGAGTAACTGGAAATTTTTTTAACTTAATATATCTTGGATCACTGCATACAGATCTATGAGGAAGACAGCATTATTAACATTTCAAATGTAGAGGCTTAGGCTAAATAATTTGTTTGGGGTCATAGAATTATTTCACGCCGGAACTGAATTTGAGCCCACTTGTCCCCAACTCCAAAGACCACCTTCTTTGTCGCTGAGGGAAGGGTGGAAGCTCCCTGGGTTGTATTCATTTGCCCCTCCAGGAACAGAGATGCCCCAGCTCTGCTGCAGGATCTGGTCCTCTTCTCTCCGTGCCTGTTTGACCTTACAGCAAGGATCTGTCTGGCCTGCATCTCAGGCACTTCTGCATCTTCCCTGGGGCCATGGCAGGACCCGGCAAGGTGGTGCCCCAACAGTAGCAGAGGAGCAAGAGTGGGCAGCCTGGAGAAGGAGCTATGTCTGCTGCCATTGTGATCAGCTCAGGAGCTGCTGCTGCCAGTGGGACCTTCTCACCTGCAAGGGTGGGGAGAGGACCAGCTGTAAAGGGCTAGAAATGGATGATTGTTTGCGTAAGCTTTGTGTGATGTCATAGCTCAAGCAGGTAGAAAAGTGTAAAGATGCTGGGCACAATGGCCCATGCCTGCTGCTAAAGCAGGAGGATCACAAGTTCAAGGCCAGCCTGAGCAACTTAGTAAGATTTGGTCTCAATTTTTTATTTATTTATTTTTATTTTTTTGTGGTGCTGGGGATTGAACCCAGGGCCTTGTGCTTGCAAGGCAAGCACTCTACCAACTGGGCTATATCCCCAGCCCCCTTGGTCTCAAATTTTTAAAAGGCCAGGGGACATAGCTCAGTGGTAGAATGCCCCTGGTTTCCATCCCCAATATCCCCCCACAAAGCTTATATAATGTTTATATTGTTTTTCTAACTTGTTTTTTGGTTCAACATTGTTTTTGAGGTTTGTCCATGTTAATACATGCAGCTCTTCATAACTTTGATTCAAAACATTCCATTATATGAACAGAGCAGTTCAGCCTTTCTCCTGCCAATGAGTATTTAGGTTGCTGGGGCTGTTTTGCTTTTACAAACAACTCCACTGAGCATCCTTGTGGGTGGTTCTCATTGTGTGTGTGTAAGGCAGCTCTCTAGGATGCTTTGCTCCTTGGCTTCATGTGTCCTGACTCCTCAGCTAGGAGTTCAGTGTTTGTCAGTCTGAGGGAGTATATTGGTTATATCTTGGCATCTGATTGCTTCCGTTTACATTCCTTGATCACTCATGAAGAATTATTTCATACATTGATTTCCATTTGCACTTTTCCCTGTGAATTGCCTGTTCATGTGTCTTGCTGTTGTCTCCCTTTGGATAGTCTGTTTTTTCTGTTTCTAGGCATTATGTTGTGTTCTTTGTTTGTACACCTTGGAAAAACCTATCCCCTTTTTCCACCTGTTTATTGTTATATTCTTTGATGTGCATATGTTTTGGCTTGATATATTTGTGTATTTGTGGTGTTGGGGATTATGTGATCAATACATCAATCTTACCCAATAAGGATTTGCATGTTGTGTGCTGAGAAATACTTCCTTGTCTTAACTACACCAAGATAGTCCTTTAGATTTTTAATTTTCTTTAGGGTTTTTTCCTTCAGTACTGGGATGGAACCCGGGACCTCGCACAAGGTAGGCAAGTGCTCTGCCACTGGGCTGCACCCCTGGCACCTCGGCATTCTCAGGTTTTGCCTTCAGTCTTTAATTCGTTGGGATTTATTTTAGGGAAGGAAGGAGCTGGGACTGGGTGCTTTCTCATGTTACCCCTGAGAACTGGCTCCGCGTGTGATGCCCCTTCTTTCCCCTGATCTGCACACTCAATGCAACACATCTATTCCTGTTTCTTTCTTCTGTTCTTCTGGTTCAGTCATCTGACCCCCGCATCAGCACCATGTTATTGGAATTCCGATAGCTTTATGGTAAGTTTCAGTATCTGGTGTTTCTTCCTATGTTACTCTTCCAGATTATCTTAGCTGTTTTTGATCCTTTGAAATCATGATTATTATTTTTTTTTAGCTTGTTTCGGGCTGGGGATGTGGCTTAGTGGTGAGCACTTGCCTGGCATGCATGAGACCTTGGGTTCCATCCCCAGCATCACAAAAAAAAAAAAAAAATTAAAAAACCAAGAAGAAAAAAACCTTTTTTCTTAATTGCCTGAATAACATATGCCTTTAGTTAAAAAAAAAAAAAAAAAAAAAAGGTCAAGGTAAATTTGGGGTGCGAGAAGCATTATAAAGAGCATCTCAGGTGGGCGCAGTGGCATGCACCTATAATCCCAGCAGCTTGCAGAGGGGGCACTGAGGCAGGAAGATCACAAATTCAGAGCCAGGCTCAGCAACTTAGCGAGGCTCTAAGCAACTTAGTCTCTGTCTCTAAATAAAATATAAACAGGGCTGGGATGTGTCTCAGGGGTTGAGGGTCCCTGGGTTTGATCCCTGGTACCAAAAAAAAAGGAGCATCTCACCTCACCCCGCTCCAAGAGAGCTTGAGCTGAGTGTGTGGCTGTGTGGTGGGGGATCACCATGCACTGTTTTGTTGCCTGCTTGTGGCAGTCAACAGATTGGCCTTCTCCTTGGGTCATCATGTAATGAACCAGCTTGTAAGTATTTGACAAATCACCCACCACCACATCTGGCTTTCCCAGATTTCTCGTTCACTGTGGTCAAAGTCCCTGTGATTGAACCTTTGCCCTGGAGCCCACTCCAGCAAACTCCTCCACCTTCTGCACTCCTGGCTGTACACTAGGGGCCTGGCAGGCCCCTGAAATGGTCCCTGTTCAGCAGACTTCCCAGCCTCCGCTCCTGCTTTTGGTGGTCTCCTGCCCACAGTCCCCTGTTGCGTCCAGGAGTCTCCCACCTGGTGCAGTGACATCCGGCAAATACCAGCCTATTCTGGAAATAGAAAAAATAGCTAGATTACAGCCAGTAGCACAACCGGGCACTCTTTCTTATTGTCTTTTCTCAGTGGCCCCAATTTCAAACCCTTTAATCTTTGTCCTGTATTTAGGATCCTCTCCAAATTCTCCTATCTCTTGGGGCAGAGACCTGGCCTGACCTGTCTTCATGTTGCCTTCCAAAACCTCCAACTCAAAGCCGCAAAGAACTCCTGATCTCCACATCTGAGTCCTGTTCTGTGTTTTTGTTTTTTCCTCTCCTTCTAAGGTTTTAAGGTTATATTTATTTAACATTTCTTTTTTTTTTTTTCTTTTTTGCAGTGCTAAGATTCAAACCCAGTGCCTGGCACATGCTAAGCAAGTGCTTTACCACTGAGCTACACCCTCAGGCCCCTATATTATTATTATTATTATTATTATTATTATTATTATTATTATTATTGAATCTGGGGATTAAACCCAGAGGTGCTTAGCCACTGAGCTACATCCCCAGTCCTTTTGAATATTTTTTATTCAGAGAAAGGGTCTCACTGAGTTGCTTAGGGCCTCACTAAATTGCTGAGGGTGGCTTTGAGCTCATGATCCTCCTTCCTCAGCCTCCCAGGCCGCTGGGATGGATTACAGGTGAGTGCCACCACGCTGGCCCCTGTATTATGTTTTAATCAGAGAGGTAATGTATGCTGGTTAAAAATACAAGCTTGCTCTTTAGGCTTCTGTCTGGCTCACTCGGAGAGGATCCTTCCCCATGGTGCGGGGCTGTTGGCCAAGGGTCATGTCCATTAGCATTCTTGCTCTCAGTTTCCTGCATGGCAATACCAGATGAGCTGTACTTCATTCCACCGACAAGCCCCTGTCCCATTCTGGTGACTTCTTGCCCACCTCCCTGGGCCAGGCCCCACCTATCTGACTCTTCTCCAGTGTCTGGGAGCCCTCCCGAATGGCTTTCCTCCCACCATCCTTCCTGAGCTCTCTGCACACTTCTCATTTACACACTAGGGGATGTCATTCCCCTTCTGTCTGTTCTGTACCTACACTCACTCGTACCCAGGCCCTGGGGATGTGGAGGTGGCTGCCCCACAGGGTGAGCTTGCTTAACTCCATTGGCCTGGACACTTGAACTTGGGTATGTTGGGGAATTTATGGTATGTGTATTTCACCACAGTATCAAACCAGTGGAGAAAAACAGTGGGTGCCGTTGGCTTGTGGGGATCCTGGGCTGGGCCCCCAGTCTCAGTCTCTGAATGGGGAGCTGCTTTAACTGGGTGTTGAGTCATCTCACACACCTGGCTCCTGGGTGTGTCTTCCCCCCACACATACACACATTGTGGCTCCATCCCTTCCCAGGGCAGGAAGAAGGAGGGGCCCAGAGCCTGGCTGACTTCCAGGCCACACCCACCTGAAACTGCTGCCCTCCTCACCACACCCAGGCCCGCGCCCATCCTGGGCAGGGTCGCTCTCTGGGAGCACTTCTGCATCTGTTGAGTTAGCTGGTGCTGCTGCAGCCTCCTGCGCTCGGGAATCACCTGGCCTGGCCTGGGTAACGAGGCAGAGCTGACTGCTGCCCCTTCTGCACTCCTTGCCTCAAAGCCATTCAGCTCTGGAGACCTTCCCAGCAGTCCTGTGAGGTGTGGTGCCCATTATGCATGTGAAGGACTGAAGCCACAGGCCAGTGAGGAACTTGTGCGGAGCCCCGGCCCCCACCTTGGCGCTGGCTTCACACACAGCAGGAATCACTCCACCTGGCTGCCTCCAAGTGGGGTGCCTCTTTTTTCCTTGACACCCCTAGGAACTGAATTACTGGATTTGGTGCTTGCACCTTCTTTCTAGGTCTCCCCCAAAATACTTTCAGAGAGGGGCAGTGACTTGTCCAGAGCCACACAGCAGAGGTGAGGAGGCAATACAGGTGCAGTTAGGGAGTGAGCCCTCCAGGGGTCACCACAGCAGGGCAGGCCTCGGCGCTGCTGAGCCAGGCCTACATAGCCTCCCTCCTGGGGTTCTTGGCTCTGTGGCTGCCCTAGGCCCTGCTTCTCAGCCTCTGCATCCTCTGTCCTTGCCACACATGTTCACTCTGACAGGATGCTAAGGTGGGGAGCATACCCCGAACATTTGCTGCCCCCACAGGACCTAGCCAAGGGCTGAACAGAGTCCAGGGTGCCTTGAGATGGGGAGGGGTTGGAAAAACGGGAACGGTGGCTGCTTCCTGCCTTACCCCTCTGAGCCCTAGCCTCCCTCGCCTGCACAGAGCTGCGGAGGCTTTCATCTTGCCCTGGGCCAGTAGGCTGGATGTTCTCCATTAGTTGACACACCTACTCCCCCTCGGAAAGTGAGGGAAGTATTGTAGTATGAAAGCCACATCCTGCCTGGTCAGAAGCTACCCCCAGCCATAAACGCTGGCTCCCTGTCCCTGCCAGCCTCCTTCCTGCTCTCAGGGCAGGCTGTTGTACGCCCCGAGGCCCTCCTCTTCACCACTCCTCCCTTCTGGTCCCCAATCTTCAGCCTGCCTGCATGAGGCCTCAGGGAGCCAGGAAGGAGGGCTGTGCTGGGTGTCTCAGCTGGAGGCCAGCTGTGTGACTCAGCGGGCCCTAGCCCGCCCAGAGTCCCCTCTTTCCTAGGAGTGTGGGTGGTGTGTGGAGCCAGCTGGTCATTAGAGGGCTGGGGACTTCCTGTGGAGCGGGTGTTCTCCCTGGCCCACAAGACTAAGCCTCACTAGGAAACCTGGGGCGGTGGTAGTGTCTGCTGGCCCCACAGTGACCTGAGCTCTGGGAATTCCAGAGTGGGGGAAGCTGGACACTTGGGCCTGGTTTCTCTAAGCATTGCCTGTACCTGGCACCACTTGGGTGTGAGACCTTAGCAGGAGGGGGCAAGTCCCCCAAAGTGAGGACCTCAGTTCAACTGGGGAGGCAGACCTGCCACTCCATGGGGTGACGTTGGACC
>JAJEJO010005758.1:0-68611 GCA_020662805.1 Glaucomys volans
CACTTGGAGACAGAAGAGACTTCAACTTATTGGGGGCTGACTGGGTAGGAAAGCACTTGGCCATGGGACTTGCTGGTATTACTCAAATGCCTCACATATCCACCTGGAAAGTTCCAATTCACTCCTCCAGAAAGCCTTCTCTGACCTCTGCCACCTGGCTGGGTTATGGGCCCTGCCTCTGTGCTCCCAAAGGTCTCTGGATGCTTCCTATATCAGACTGTGAGCTTCCTGAGGAGAGGGACTGAGTCTGAGGCACAGAGATGATGCCTAGAACTGTGTGAAAGTCAGAAAGGGACAAATTCCTGTGAAAGGCTGGTCTCTCAACTGCCCCTTTGGACATTTTCAAGTTCTCCAATTCTGAGTGTGTGGGAATTGGGTGGACTGCATCTAACTCCAGAGGTCAGAGAGCAAGGGAAATAGAGCTTTAGGCCCTCTTTGAGAGTCCCAGTCAAATCTGTTTTCTTGTCGGCAAAGACGTTAATTTCTGCTGTGATTCCATGAATCCTGAGGCTCCTGTCTCTAAAGACAAACATGGACTCCTGACCTCTGCCATCCCAGGCCTCCAGGGGAAGACAGTACATCAAGGAGATGCTAAGTACACACTTTATTATGGGTTAAGGCTTTGGGAACAGATGTCTGACCTGCTCTGGAAAGTAGACCATGAATTTTCTTCCCTAAGCCCTAGACAAGGATAGGCAAGACCAAGTCTCCAAAGTAGCAGCTGCCTATGAAGACAGTAAATGCAGGAGTGTTTCTCTTTTTTCCCTTCCCTTTTCCTTCCTTCCTGTGCTGAAGATTGAACCCAGGAGCATTTTAACACTGAGCTACATCCTCAGGCCTTTTTTATTTTTGAGCAAGGGTCTCACTAATTGCTGAGGTGGGCCTCAAACTTGTGCAATCCTTCCTCAGACTCCTGAGCTGCTGGGATTACAGGTGTGTATTGCCATGCCCAACTGCTGTTTGTTATGTAATCACCTGCTCTCTCCCCACTAAGAGCTCTAACTCTGAGTATGGTCATTCAGTTCTGTCCAAGTTTGTACTTTGATCTTGATCCTTCCTGGTGTTCTTCTTTAGGAATTAGGGAACTGGCAGGCTCTGGATCCCCCTTAGTTAAGGCGTGGACACAACAAGGGCTCCTTGTAGATTGTGAAATCAGCAGTACTCTGAAGAGAGGGTTCTTAGCAGCAGTAAGGACAGGCTGGATTATCTGAGGACCATCAACCACCTGGCTTTTGCCATCCCATCTTGTGGCTGCTGTGGCTATGGAAACTTCCTTGGACTCAGTCCCAGCCCCTCACAGGGCCTGTACCAGCACCAGAAGACTCATGACCAGAGCCATGAAGAAGAAGATGCCCAGGAAGAAGCGGTCCATCACACGTGCCAGGCGCTTCCAGTCCTCATGGCGGCGCTGGGCAGCCCTGTGGCTGCGGAAGGTGCTGGCAATAGTGGTTACATGGTGCAATAGAGCTTCCTGCCTGCAAAGACAATGTGGCTCACGGCAAGGTCCTGCTGGAGGGCCAGCAGGAAGCTGAGGGCTGGGGACTGGCTCCCGTGGCCTGGGCTGCCCACAGGACTCCCCTCGTTCCCGTACACACAGGCCCCTTGCCAGGTGTCCTAGCAGGAGGGCCCGAGCCCAGGCAGGAACTGGACGAGCACTGGGACCACAGTAATGCAGGTTCATGATAAGGATGGTGAGTGCTGTCGAGAATGTGACCATAGTCATAGTAGCCATGTAGTACTTCCCTGCAAGAGAAAGAGCCAGTTGGGGCCCAAAAGAACTTGGGGATCATGAGCTTCCCAGCTGCCTCCCCCCAAAATAGGAAGAAGCCCACGAGAAGGCTTTGAGGACTCTTCAAGTCCAATGGACAGAAGAAGGAAGGAGTTAAGAGTCCAGTTCTCCTTATTCCCATCCCTCCCAGTGGGCCCTCAGAAGTTACCTGCTTTTTGCTTGTTTTCCACACTGCCGGAGGCTTAAATAGTTATGGGCATAGATTATTCTGAGACAACAATGCCAATCCTATCTATACAATTGTGGTAATGCTCACCTAAATTAATAAATGTCAAACACATAGAAGAGCGCCTAGCACACAAGGAGCACACAGTACATTTTTGCCTATTATGATCTTCCTTCATAAGAAAAGACATACTCCCACCCGCCCTTAGCGGTAACAGGTTTTCTACTTCTTTCTCCTTGAATTCAAAATGAGGGCATGCTCCCAGGACGCACTCTCTCCCACTGAAGTGGAGCTACTCGGCCAACTCAACCCCTGAACCCTCTCCTGGCTGGGCGGGAGCTCAGCGCTCCCCCGCCAAACATTGTGGACGCCCATGCGCCTCAGCCTGGAAAGGAACGGGGTTTCCCAAAGCCCTGGCCGCTCACCGATAAGCGGCACGCTCTCAGCTGGTGGCATACTCTCGGCCAGGAGCAGCTGGAAGACGGTGAGCGCCAGCAGCACGGTGACACCGAGCGACACCTTCTCGCCTGAATCAGCGGGTAGGTGGAAGGCGAGTGGCGCAAGCAGCGAGATGAGCACGCAGGGCAGCAGCAGGTTACACACGTAGGCGGCTGCGCGGCGGCGCAGCAACAGCGTGAAGGTCACGTCGGGGTAGGGCTCCGAGCAGCAGCCATAGGTGAGCACACGCCGCCGCGCCGGCATGCCCAGCACACGCCACTCCACGTTTTCCACGAAGTCGGCCAGGCTGGCGGCGGCGCCGCGAGGCCTCACATCCAGCTGATGCCCGCCATGTGTCCACGAGCCGAACGTCAGTCCGCAGCGCTGCGCGTCGAAGGGGAAAGCCGACACGTCTACCCGGCACGAGCTGCGTGTGATGGCCGGTGCATCCCAGCGCACTGCGCCATCATGCCGCACAACCACATTCGTGCTGGCGGATGCCGGTGGCTGCGCGTCAGCCCTGCGGGAGGTGGGACAACGCTTACCAAAGTGGCCGTAGCTGGAGAAGCGGCCCCTAATTCATAGTAGGCAGGGCAGCACCGAGGGTAGAGTGTGCCATAAAATGCAGTTCTGCCTTTGGAGATCTAGAATGGGCAGTGCCAGAGGGGTCTGAATGGATACAGTTCTAGCTCAGGACAGGGTAAAAAGGCTTTTGCAAAACTGGGTGGTAACACTGGGAGTATCCTTGGGAGTCATCTCAAAACTCATTAGAGGGTCACGGAAAAGCTATGTAATACCATGTATTGTTTGGGAGAGACAGAACTGATTAGTGGCATAAAACAATGCTCCAGAGGGCTAGACCCTGGAGGAGAGAGCCCTGGGAATCCCTGAGACTCAGAGCTGGTCTGGCAGGGTGGAGGGTGCCACAGAAAGGTATAAGTGCCACAGACATCTTTCTTTTTTTTTTTTTTTTTTGGAACCAGGGATTGAACTCAGGGACACTTGGTCACTGAGCTACATCCCCAGCCCTATTTTGTATTTTTTTTTTTTTTTAATTTTAGAGACAGGGTCTCACTGAGTTGCTTAGGGCCTTGCTAAGTTGCTGAGGCTGGCTTTGAACTCGCGATCCTCCTGACTCAGCCTCCCAAGTCGCTTGGATTACAGGCATGCAGGCATGTGCCACCACCCCCGGTGGACATCTTTCTTTGAGAGACAGAATTGGCTAGAACCACATAATGGGTTGCCAGGAGACATTCAGTCTTGGTGGCTTGGGAAGCCTAAATGGCGATGTTTTGGAGGGGCTGTGAGCTTCTGGCATTTTAGAAAGGTACTAGGGGAAAGTTTTCCAGGGCAGCATAGCAACCAAATTAGGTGGTGGGGAGGGGGATTAGTGTACACCCAGGGCTAAGGGCAACTCTAGTTTAGAGGGATAGGAGAAGGGAGGGACCCAGGGAGGCAGTACTTGTTATAGAGTACGATGTCTGGCCGCCACACAAGACTGCTGGGAATGCGGATGGCATCCAGGCCACCATAGGCATCGGGGTCCCATTGTAGGTATGCATCCTTCCATTCCTGCCGGATCCACAGGTACAGGGTGAGCACTTGGTTCCGTTCATCCTGGTGGGGGCATGGAGTGGACATCTGCATACACATATCCTGCCTTTGTGCACTTTCACCTACAGGATTCACCCACTCAATTGACTTGCTCATTTGGTCTAGTACCCAGTCCAGTACTTGCTATGTCACCTTGGTAGGTTCTTCTCTGGGCCTCACTTTCCTCAGCAGTTACATGGGGTGGTAATTCCTGCTTAGCAGGGATTGAGTTCAGGTGTGCAAAGTGTTGGGCACGGTGGGCACCCAACTGTTAGTGGATGTTATCATTGTTGTTAATATAATGCTTACAGATAAAGAATTGTTGGGATAATAATCCCCATCTTGCACCCCTTTGTCCCTTTACATGGTTAAGTAACATTCCACAGCTGTACCACCACCAAAACGCACCATGTCGATGATCTGGGACAATGTCACTTCCAGGGTCACATTCAGAGTCTGGTCTGTGTCTGCCACAGGTCTCAGGGCACTTGTGTAGTTGGCGAAGAGGTCATGGAACAGCTTGTGAGCCAGCTTGCCCTCGGCTCCCAAGCACTCTGGAGGATCAGTCAGAAGGGTTGTTCATCCATGACCCTAGTCCAGGGGCTCTCTGCTCACATCCTCCACCCCTGGCTGGAACCTTATCACCTACTTCACTATTTTATAGCCTTCCAATATTTGTCCTTTGTCCCTATATCTGTGGCTCTCTTTCCTCCCTGGCCTGCCTTAGGGGAGGAATGAAGTAAAGACCATGGACTGTCTCTGGAGCAATGCTATCTTCCCCACTCTTTCCTGCCCAAGGACCTGGATTCTGCCTGCCCTCCTGCAGAGGCTAGAGGGACCCAAAGAGGCCACAGGAATCCAAATTGTTACCCAGTGTTCTGAATTCTATTATCCCATACCTCCTGTCTCTCAAAACTTTCTCCTTCTTCATGTGCATTTCAACTCTTTTCCCCAAAGTATCTAATGTACAGAACATTCCCTCTTCTGCAGTCAGCTACTGATTGGTTGGTCTGTTTGCTTGTTTGTTTTGAGACGGGGTCTCACTGTGTTGTTTGGGCTGGTCTCAAACTCCTGGGCTCAACGGATCCTCCTGCTTCAGCCTCCCCAGCTGATGGGATTACAGGTATGTGCCACTGTGCCTAGCTAGCCTCCCCTCTTTTAAAACATTTTCAGACAGGGCCTTGTGAACTTGCTGAGGCTAACCTCAAACTTGGGGTTCTTGTGCCTCAGCCTCTTGAGTAGCCAGCACTATAGGCATGCACCACTGTACCCAGCTCACACTAAGCTTCATGAGACACATTTTCCTTGTCCTCTGACTAAAACATTGTTCTCACAATTCTGTCTCATCTCCTGCCCCATGCTCTGAAACTTTTCTTTTTGGTGCTGGGGATCAAGCCCAGGGCCTGGTACATTGTAAGGTTGTTTTTTACCACAGAGTTACATCCCTAGCCCCTAAAAGCTGCTTATTATCTTATATTCACTAGCTCAGCAAACTGCATCCCTAGTGACTCAGGAAATCTGGGAGTTATCCTGCCTTTATCCTTTCTGTCCTCCTCTGCCTGCGATCCAATCGGTCTCCAAATGCTGTAAGGTCCACCAGATTCTGCTAGCCATCTCTTGAATCCATCCTCTCCTCTCCA
Organism: Glaucomys volans; assembly: GCA_020662805.1. Lineage (NCBI taxonomy): Eukaryota > Metazoa > Chordata > Mammalia > Rodentia > Sciuridae > Glaucomys > Glaucomys volans. Next base: position 5,627 of record JAJEJO010005758.1, read on the forward strand.
ACTCAGACCCTTCTTCCCTCCTGGGCTATGGCAGCATCCTCCTCCTCACTGCTGTCCCTATCTCAACTCACCCTCTCCTACCACCCTCCATGCCTCCTGTAAATCAAGCTTTTAAATATGCAAATCTGACCAGGCCAGTACCTGCTTAAAATCTTTCAGGACTCCCATTGGCTGCATGACAAAGCACTGACCTGGCATTCAAGGCGTTCCTCTGACTTTTCCAGCCCTCTCTCTGGAAGCCCCCCCATCGCTGTTCCCACCCCAGCCAGGCAAGTCTCTTTTCACCTTTAGCACCCCTTTCTTTCACAGTCCCAGAGAGAGAGAGCTTGTTCCCAGCAAAATTACTGAAGAGAAAGAAAAAAGAGACCATGTGGAGAGAGGGTTGGGGCAACAGGAATAGCAGCAATAGCAGGAGAGGCCATGACTGGTTCACTGAGCTTCCTACCTGCAGGGAGCAGGAGCAGGAGGAGAAGGCCTAGGCAGAGACGGTGGTTCCGGGTCTCCATGGCCCTGACACAGCCAGAGGTGGGGCAGGTCACTGGCCAGACCTAGGACAGCATCAGGCCCAGCCAGCAAGAATGATGTGGATAGTACCTGGAAATCAGAAAAAGACTGAGAACTCTTATGGGTCCACTTACCCTCTGGGGAGCTCTGTGGCCCTTTTAGTTATTTGACCTTCTGATTTGTGCCTGCCCTACTATGTCAGCATGTGGCGCTCGGCACTGGCTATTTTGTCCTTCTCTGCTGGTTAACCGCTTCTGGTCTTGGCCTCTCTCCCTTGCTACGCTCTGTACCCTTTACCTTGCACTTTCTCAATTTCCTTTTCTTCTGTAGCCATCTTGGTCTCTGCTTTCCACTCTCCCTTTCTCCTACTTTTGTTTCAGTTCCCCTAACTTCTGTCCTCCATTCTCTGCACCTGGACTCTAGGTGAGTTTGTTGATCTCGCAGCAGAACCAGGGGTAGGAATGTTATCAGCCCTGAGGGTTCTGAGAGGTAGGACAGTGGCTCCTCCCCCTTTGCCCTTTTTATTAGCTTACAGGGTTGGGGCACCTGTGCCCATGGGAACAGAGCAATTGAAATTGACACCTCAGGCTGTTGGGACCTAAATAATTCAAATTCTGTAAAGCAGCACTCAGGCTCAGTCCATCCTAGGGGGTGGGAGAGAACAGGGATGTGCAGAAGACTGTGGCTTAAGGTGTGAAGGGCCAGAGCCCATGGATGGCAACTGTGCTTCCAGCTCTGAAACCATTGCCTGAATTCTGGAGGCTCCCTTCCAGATTTTTTTTTTTTTTTTTGGAACTGGGGATTGAACTCAGGGGCACTTGGCTACTGAGTCACATCCCCAGCCCTATTTTTTTTGTATTTTATTTAGAAACAGGGTCTCACTGAATTGCTTAGTGTCTTGCTCTTGCTGAGGCTGGCTTTGAACTCATGATCCTCCAGCCTCAGCCTCCTGAGCTGCTGGGATTACAGGCATGCACCACCACGTCCGGCTTGGAGGCTCCCTTTCAACCTGCAGCTCTCCTCCCAGTGAGTGTAGGTACGTTGTGCTAAGCAAGCTCTCCCCTCTTGGTGCGAGTGGTGCTGAGCCTCAGGCCATGCCAGGTGACTCCACAGAGCAGGAAGATGCAGCCCATGTCCTCTCTGCAGAGTCTGTGCAGTTATTTCAGTCTGACCTCTTCCCCCGACCCCCCAGTGTCCAAACACTGGCAGTGTGGGGTTATAGGCAAAGTTTAGGCTTTAATCTCTTTCAGCTCAGCTTTATGAGCTGTTTGACCTGGGCGACGTATTGAAACTGAGTTTCAATTTTCTCAGTCTGGATAATGGCATTAATGGTACTCACCTTGAAAGCTGGAAGGATTAAATGAAATAACCAGAGAGTGCAAGGCAAGTGCATAAGGTAGTAGACAATCAGTAATATTTGCTATACGGTGTGAGTTAGGACAGCTTCAGGATCATACACTTAAAATTCACAGGTATTTACCATGCAGTTTTAGATGACTTCTGTCCAAGTTGGCCCATTAACTGACCAACAGTTACATATATTTGTCTGGCAATCACATTCATGGCCATGACTCAGACATTGTTAGATACATCAATCCCTTGCTCTTTCTCCAGCCTAGTCCCCTTTCCTACAGACTAAATCTCTATATCCATCCATCTTCCCAACATCTCCCTCTGGATGTGGCATGCATTTCACATCATTTTAAATGGAAGTGCTCACAAAACCCAACACCCTTTCATGCTAAAAATTCTCAACAGACTCAGAACAAAGAGGAACTTCCTCTACTTAAGAACAGAAAATCCTATAGCTAACATTATACTTAATGGTGAGAAGCTAGAAGAGACATGGGGAGGTGGCTGGAGGAGTGATGCAGATAAGACTTGTGGTAATACTGAAGAATAGCCTGCCCCTCCTTCTAGAATTTCTGCTTTATGTCACCATGATGAACTTGTTCATTTTAGAATTCCTTTTAATGACAAAATGATTTGGGAGGAATGTAGGTATGTAAACTATTCTCAGTGATAGAGCATGTGCTTGTCATTATGTGAAACCCTAGGTTTGATCCCTAGCATCAATAAATAAATAAGTTTTGAAGGCTTTGTAACAATGTGAAAAACCACATGCTATATGAAGTAGAATGTAGACTACAATCAGAGCGAATAGAAGTGGTATGCAGAAAAGATGAACTTTCTAGTTGGACAGACCAGATTGAGAATTTAATTCCCGTTTCCTCACCTACATAAGCTGTGTGATCACCAGCACGTTTCTTGACTTCTCTGAGTTTTGGTTTTCTTTTTTTAATATATGGATAATAATTAAAGGCTAGATTGTCTTGAGTATTAGATAAGATACATGTAAAATTGCCAGGAAGAAATCAAAAGCTTTACAATATTTCTTATATTTAGTATGTTTTGGGGTAAAAATGTTATATTGAAAAAAGTTAATAGTCCCAAAGTGGGTAATATTAAGGAGCTATTATGGCAAAAAAATTTATAAATCATTAATTATATCTTTAATTTGAAAATAACAAGATGACCACACATATAAAGATATAGGATATGCAATAATGAAATAATGAAATCTTGGCCACAATTGTTAGGTGAAAGGTTGATGGGAAGATTTATGAAGATTGAATTAGGTAACAAGACCTGAATCAACATCTTCAGAGTGGGACAACTATTTGAAATGATAAAGTAGTAAGCATATAGTACCACCTACGTAGTATTGGGAGGGAGAGATGGGAAGGAATGGGAATCAAGTCTCTAGATCTAATCAACAATTTATAAAAAATAGGACAGTGAAGTCTCCAGCCCTTTATTCTAAAGGGTAGATGACCCAGTTACTTAAGGACATTAAAAAGATGGAGTGACTTATTTTTTTTCCAGATTTTATTATTTTTTAGTTGTCAATGCCTGTTTCTTATTTCACTTATTTCTATGTGGTGCTGAGTATCGAACCCAGGGTCTCACACATGCCAGGCAAGCACTATACCACTGAGCAACAACTCCAGTCCCTCAAATTTTATAATTTTTAAAATTTTTGTGTGGTGATGAGGATCAAACCCAGTGCCTCACACCTGCGAGGCAAGCGCTCTACTGCTGAGCTACAATCCCAGCCCTTGACTGTTAGTATTATGTAGACCCTGTTGAGATTATGATTCATGTAAACAAATTGTAAAAAACTCTTTTGAGACATTTGGGGAAATTTGAAAATACAGTGGGTATTAGGTAATATTTAAGGATTCTTGTTAATTTTGTTAGGCATGACTAATGGTATTGTGATTGTTGTAAAAACATACTTCTTGAAACAGTTAGGTTATTGATGAAATGATCTGCCTTGGAAATACCACTGTAGGGCAGGTAGGAGTAAGAATGGGACGTGAGCTGGGGATATAGCTCAGTTGGTAGAGTGCCTGCTTCACAAGCAGAAGGCCCTGGGTTCAATCCCCAGCACCACAAAAAAAAGAAGAATGGTAGGTGATAAATGTTGCATGTGTGGGTTCATTAAACTACTTATACTTTTGTGTTTGTGTAAGTGAAAATTTCTACAAGCTTTAGACAAACTCAGGAAAGCCTAAGAAATGAATGTTTAAAGCAGAAGCTAATACAATACTGAACTTCAATAAAATTGATCAATTAAGTCTAAGAACTGGTTCTTTTAAAAACAATGAACAAAAAATCTGGACTAACTTTCTGGAAATACAACTTAACAAAACTGAAGGAATAAAACAGGGGCTGGAGATATAGCTCAGCTGGTAGAGCACTTGCCTGGCATGGACTAAGGCTCTGGGTTCAATCCCTACCACCCCCCAAAAAAACCCCAAAAACATATCTCTGCTATTTTGATCTTATTAAAGCTTTGTGTTATTTTGGATATTGTGATGAGGTTGTGGATTCCATAGTTCTGTTGAGTCCTGGGAAAACTGGTTCCCATCTTTTATTTTTTAAAAATTTTAAAAAATGTTTTAATTTTCAATGGGGCTGAGTGGCACATATGTAATCCCAGAAGCTCTGGAGGCTGAGGCAGGAGGATAGCAGGTTCAAAGCCAGCCTCAGCAGCTTAGTGAGACACTGTCTCAAATTATAAAAAGGGCTGGAGATGAGGCTCAGTGGTTAAATGCCTTTGGGTTTAATTCCTCGCACACAAAACGAATTAAAAAAAAAAGGGATTTGGAGATATAGAAGCTATTTATTTATTACCTTTAAGTGATGTCTAATCTCTTGATGCAAAATGGCTTCTGTGATTTTTTTTTTTGTGGTGGTGGGGATTGAACCCAGGACCTTGTGCATGCGAGGCACACACTCTACCAACTGAGCTATATCTCCAGCCCTAGAACCATTTTTATATGAAAGAAATAATACTTGCCCTATGAGGAAATACTGCCCATATTCACAATCCTTAACGCTGCTAAAAGCTAACCATAGCATTTTCGAAAAACACCTCTGGCAAAGAAAGCAGGTTAAGAATTATTTGCTAGAAATTCAGCAGTGCTGACTCACTCAGGTGGTGAGTCAGTCATAGAGGGCGGGGGATTCCCAGCTGAATAACATTGTCCTCAGGGGCCCAAGTTTACCTGAAGCCCTGGACACAGGGCAGACCCACTCTGCTTTCTTATCCCCCAGTATCTCAAAGTCCCAGAAGTCTTTGGCCTAATCCTAACTGGAATTTGCTCACAGCTTGTTTGACAAATCAAAGTAAGACCTGACTAGTACTCATTTTACTCTTTTGATCCTTCTCAAAAACAGCCCTGCAGCAACATCCCGGATCATCACTACCTTTACAAAAAGGAATCTGAATTTGGAAAGGTGATGCATGACAAGGTGTTTGTTTTGTATGTGTGTGTGGGGTGGGGGTGGAGGTGGGTGTACTGGGGATTGAACTCAGTGCCTTGCATAGGCTAGGCAAGCAATTTCAGCCTTCCCCTTTTAATTTTTAAGTTGTTGATGACTATATCTATCTATTCATCTATCCATCCATCTATCTATCTGCAGTGCTGAGAATTGAACCCAGTGCCTCACCATGCTAGGCAAGTGCTCTACCACTAAGCTACAACCCCAGTCTCCCCATTACTTTTTGAGATAGGGTTTTACTAAATTGCCCAGGCTGGCTTTGAATTTATAATCCCCCTGCCTCAGCTTCCTGAGTAGCTGGAACGACAGTCCTGCAACATCACGCCTGGTGTGACTTGAGATTTAAAAATAAACAAAATACTAGAGTAGAAGAGCAAATAAATTCAGTTGAATGGTAAACATATTCCATTGGGTGACTAGAAGTCTATGTGCACAAATATGTAACAATGAGTAAAATCAATTCCCTTGCCCCTAAATTTGCCCTTACAAATCTAGCCTTTGGGCTAGTCTGTGTATCACTTTAGTACCAAATTAGTCTCCCTTTAGTCACAGCCTATCTCTATTTAGACTCAAATTTCAAAAACAGGTTAAAGCAAACAAGGCCACCATAAAAATCGTTGATGCAACAAGGCCCCCCCCAAAAAGGGAAATCCAATACCAGGAATACTACAAACATTTCATTTTATTTTTTTAAGAAAGTAGCTTCAGAAAAAGAGGAAAATAATCTAGATCATTTATTTATATATATTTATATATATATATATAATTTTTTTTAATAAAAACCTTTACATAATCTTCATGCATAAAGACCCAGGAGTGGCATGTTGTGACAGCCCTAACCACCAACTGTCTCGAAGCCAATCTCTGGGGCTCCCCATAGCTGGCAGCAATGTAGAGAAGGCCCTCTGCTTGCCCCTAAAGCTCAGCTCCTTGCTTGCTGTAGTGAGATTTACCTTCTGGGAGGGTGGGAAATGCTTTGGGGTTAGAATGGGAGGGGTAGGTAAGGCTACCCAAACCTGCCATTTTATTGAAACTCTTCAGACAAATCCAGACAGGTGTTCTAGAAGGGTGATTAATAATCAGGGACTAAATCAAGTTCTGGGAGCTTCCCAGAAACATATGTGACCAAGGACAGCCTACATGGTGGTAGGGAAGATATTGTGTTCATGGAACATTCACAAGCTTTGAACATTAGTCCCTCCATGGCAGGCACGCTCTTGTATCCTAAATGTGTCAGAAAGACCCTGTTCTGTTTTCAAGTCAGTCTCTTTTTTGATTCCAAAACTCAGTGTTAATTAGCCAATCTACTTCAGAGACAAATGCCCCTTTCTTCTGGGGACAGTTAGCTGTTAAGGAAGGACAGTTCTAGATCAATGCAATTGTCCATCATCTCTGTTTCCTTTGAAAGAGTCCTAGTATAAATGGGCTGGAGCAGGGTGGCAGGTTGGCATGGAGGGTCACAAGATCCAGAATGCTGGGAGGGGAAAAGAATTCTCTGGTTCTTTGGGGGATTCTGCCAAAGGAGCTTTATTGACCATTTTTGAAAAGGGGAAAAAAAAAGAAGTTAAATGGTCTTGAGGATGGTAAAAGGAGACTTGTCTCCTTTTTTTGGTTCCAGAAGCCCTTACACTATATTCAGTATTAAGAAAAGCCCTGAACAACTGTGGGATGCTGCTTGGGGCAGCAGGAAGGGAGAGGTGGTTTCCACAGTCAACCCAGAGAATGTCAAACAGTGGCAATCAAAACAATGCTGGGGACCACTGTGGGTGAGTGTGAATGAGCATGTGAGTGTGGTGGCAAAAGCCTGGGGTTCACTGACTTCCAACAGTCAGTTCTCGCAGATAGGACTGTGTGAGGCTGCGCAGTTCCTCCAAGGCATAGTCCTCAGGCATGGGGAGCCGACCAATGTGGGGAGCCAACAGGCGCAAAGGGACTCGCTGAGGGTCTGGTGTTGAGTCAGAGGTTGCATCAGGGGCATGCTGCAGGCTCAGTACCACCCGCAGCAAGTTGGCTACGCGTTTGGCCATGTCTGGAGAGAGAAAGCAGAATGAGCGCTGAGAATGGGGATGGAGTAGAGTGGACACTGGGGTTGGTGAGTGGTGTGTAATAGTCATAGACAGGAGGGAAACCACCAGGAAGGGGAGAGAGGCTACAGGCTTACCGGACTGAGCCAGGCGGTCCTTGGCATTGTAACATTGAATCTGCTCTATCCGGCTACACAGTGATGTCACTTTGGTGTGTAACTGTTCTAGTTCATAACCTGAGCAGTCCACCTACAGAGAAGCAGAGAAACCAATTAGGCCTAGAGTTTCTGTTATTCCAATCCTACTCACAGACTCCATACAAAACCCTGAAACAACAATGAGGTGAGGGAGAAGAAAACTGACTGGCACTGCCATGCTACCACCACTGAGCCTAGTTGCTGAAGACAAGGTACTAACTTAGAAGAAATATACAAGAGGAAGGTAACATAGTATACAGAGTTGTGGATTGGGTAGGTCTTGAGACTCATGAACCACGTAACTAGGAAGCTTTAACACAGCACCAAAAAATCTAGATAAATCTGGGTTCAGAGGAATGATGATTTCTTAAGAGCATATATGTGTAAGAGGTGGTGCCCAAACCAGCATTTAATTTAGATTTTCTGACTCTACGTTCATAGACATTTCTAAAATATTGCAGGGCCCTCTTCGCACTCTATACACTCCTCTTATGTGTTGTGATTCCCCCTCCTACAACTCTAATTCTAATTGATGATTCCTAAATCTTTATCTCTTGCCAAATATGCTAATCTTTCACTTTCCTTCCCATGGCCATTGCCCTAGATCAGGTCACCATTAGGTCTGTCTTAAGAGCTTGAACCACATATCTTCTGTGTCATCCTGTCTATATCCAACTTCCTACCATTCCATAGCTAAGTAATTTTTCCAAAAAGCAAATATACGTATCTTTTATTTATTTATTTATTTTGGTACTGGGGATTGAACCCAGGGGCACTCGCCCACTGAGCCACATCCCCAGCCCTATTTTGTATTTTATTTAGAGACAGGGTCTCACTTAGTTGCTTAGAGTCTCACTAAGTTGCTGAGGCTGGCTTTGAACTCACGATCCTCCTGCCTCAACCTCCCAAGTGCTGGGATTACAGGTGTGCGCCACCGCACCCGGCTAAATTGACTTTTTTTTTTTTTTTTTTGAACCAGGGATTGAACTCAGGGACACTTGGCCACTGAGCCACATCCCCAGCCCTATTTTGTATTTTATTTAGAGACAGGGTCTCACTGAGTTGCTTAGGGCCTTGCTAAGTTGCTGAGACTGGCTTTGAACTCACGATCCTCCTGACTCAGCCTCCCAAATCGCTTGGATTACAGGCATGTGCCACCACGCCCGGCTGACCTTTTTTTTTTTTTTTTTTAATAGATGTTGATGGACCTTTATTTCATTCACTTATTTATATGTGGTGCTGAGAATTGAACCCAGTACTTCGCACATGCAAGGCAAGGGCTCTCTACCACTGAGCCACAACCCCAGCCACTAAATTGACTTTTAACAGTGGTGAAAAAGGTAAGATCTTTATTCTCATGAAACTTAACAAAATCAAGAAACTGTCAGAAAATAAGTCTTAAAGGATCACAAGCCATGTTGATAATTCAAATAGGCTGATGTGGCAGAGAGAAACTAATGGCTATTTCAGACTGAGAAGTCAGGAGAGGCTTCTTTGAGGAGTTCATATCTAAGTTGACACCTGTGTTAACAAGGGCCAAATTTTCAAGGAAAAAAGAACAGTAAAGCTATGAAAGGTGGGAACACAAAGGAATTTTACATGGTAAAATGTGAGATAAGGAGGAAAGCAGAACAAGATAAAACTGGAGAGCTTTAAAAATTAGTATTTCATTAAATTATGAATACAGATACTAGCTACACTGTAACTTTGACTCCTTGGGACTGGGTTAGGTACTCCCAGTCTTTTTTTTTATGTGCTGCTATACTGACAGCACTCTGCTTAATCCTTACACTTACGCTATAGTAATTTCTGGTTTACTTGTAACTATCTCCCCAAACAAACCAAAACACATGCTATTTACCTTTATATCCCCAAATTCATGAAGTACATGGCATGTGTTGGGTTTTCAATAACTGGGTTATGTAAGCAAACTAATATTCAATGAGAAAAGAGTTTTGCTCAGTGATTATTTAGGGAAGATGCTCTTAATCCATACTAAAAGTGCAATAAACATTAAGAATTATGTCTAGGGATGGGGTTGTGGCTCAGTGGTACAGCACTTGCCTACCATGTGTAAGGCAATGGGTTTGATTCTCAGCACCACATATAAATAAATGAATAATATAAAGGTCTATCAACATCTAAAGAAAAAAAAGAGAATTATGTCTATTCTGTACCCTGCACTTTTTTTGGAGCAGGGAGGGGGTATAAGGGATTGAACCCAGAGGCACTAAGCCACATTCCCCAGACCTTTTTATTTTTTATTTTGAGACAGGATCTCATTAAGTTGCTTAGGGCCTTGCTAAGTTGCTGGGGCTGGTTTTAAACTTGTGATCCTCCTTTCTTGGCCTCCTGAGCTCCTAGGATTACAGGTATACACTACTCTCTGGCAATAAATTTTAGGTGTATACTAGGATTGGGGCGTAGCTTAGTGGTAGAATGCTCACTTGGCATGCACAAAGCTTTGAGTTTCATCCCCAGGCCCTGTTTGATTTGTTAAAAAACCAAACAAATCAAACAAAAAACCCACATTTTCCATCAAGTGCATAATAAGGATTTTTGAAGTCTCTGAACCTTTAAGGGGAAGGGGAAAAGAAAACCAGGTGGAGGATTAAGAAACTCAGATACCTGCTGAATATGGTGGAGCATTTCAATGACTCGAATATAGTCCAGATAAACAAGCCCAGACATTTCCCAGTCCTGAATTAGAGTGCTGCGCTCTGGAGGTGCTAGGTCTTCTAAGAACCCCTTCAGGTAATCATAGTTTTCATTAATAATGGCATCTGAAGAAACAAAATATTGACAAATGGATATAAAAGTAAACACATGGTTCCCAAAAGTGCAGAGGTCCTGGCAGAAATGACAGGAAGGAAGGAGAAATAATGTTGGGTCAGACTTGAAAATTTTAAGTAGATATTGTGAAACTCTTCAAATGGAAATGTGAGAATTTTAGGCTTCAGATCTCCAAGGAGAATGTCTGGTGCTGTTGGATAAAATTTCCACAAGGAGTTTAATGTAATTAGTTTACAATATGGCAAATGCTAACTTTATAATATTGCTTTCTTCCCCTGCCCCTCATCCTGGCTACATCTCTTCTGTTTTGCCCCCCGCCCTTTTTTTTTTAGGGTACTGGGGATTGAACCCAGGGCCTTGTGCTTGCAAGGCAAGCACTCTACCAACTGAGCTATGTCCCCAGCCCCGCTAAGTCTCTTCTGTAGAAAGCTTTTGCAAAGTGTAGTTTTCTAACGGTGTGCCATGTTCTGTACTGGGCATCATCTCTAGTCTGGCCCATCATGGGGGTTCAGAAGTTGGAAGAATTTGGGTAATTCCAAGACACATGGGCCCCAGTGCTCACCAGAAGCTAAGTGCCGGATGACAAGTTTGTGGCAGTGATTCCAGTGACCAGCTTTAAACAAGTACAGGGCCTCCAAGTGCTTATCAGATTCCATGTGAGCTCGCACTGCTTTGGCCTCATGAATCCACTCAGCAGGCACGCAAAGCTTCTGTGTAAGGAAAGTCTCCTTAGCCCAAGATTCAGGGGTCTCCGTTAGCTGGCAGTGCCGGGTAAGCAACTCTCGAACAGCCTTCTCACGCATGCTGTAGGAAGAATAGCTGTATTATTACCAATCTCAGTCATGGAGAAGGCTGCCCCACAGCTTACAGGGGCCCCCTAAGTAAGTAAGGAGCATACTGATCCTTAGTGGATAATTTCAAACTTCACTCAATTATCACACCGACATTTATTTTTTAAATGAAAAAGAAATGAAAAATAAATAAAAATGCTATTGTGGCTACCACCTAGAAAAGCAAGGACTTAGATAGGAAAATTCTGTTCCACAGAGCAGTCCTCTAAAGTTCATTTCCAACTTTTCCTCTTCCCCTTCTCCCGCAAGGTCAGTACAAGTAAAGAGAGAAGTTTCTGACTGTAATATCTCTTCCAGGGCTTCTTTTCCTTTCTTTTCTGAAGTTATCAGCCTTCCTAAGTCATACTCTCTACCTCTACCTAGGATAAGGCCCCTTAAGGAGAATCCTTTTCTGTTGGGGTCAAAGGACCATTCATTAAAATATCAGCTCAAAACTACTCTCCTGGCCAAGTGTTGTGGCACATGCCTATAATCCCAGCAGCTCAGGAGGCTGAGGCAAGAAGATTGAGAGTTCAAAGCCAGCCTCAGCAACATAATGAGGCCCTAAGCAACTCAGCGAGACCCTATCTCTTAAATTGCATGCCCCTGAATTCAATCTGCAGTTGGAAACAAAAGAAACTACTCTCTTTTGCCAGGCGCGGTTGCACATGCCTGTAATCCCAGCACTTGGGAGACTGAGGCAGAAGGATCGCCAAAAAAAAAAAAAAAAAAAAAAAAAAAAGAAAAAGAAAAAGAAGAAATTACTCTCTTTTGACTTTTTTCCTTGAACTCCTAGGCTTTTCAAGGATTCCCAGTCTCATCACAACCACCTCCTTTTTCAAGGCCAGATTGGGCAACACAGAGAGACCCTGTCTAAAAACAGTAACAACAATCCTCCCAAGAATCCAGGGCTGGGGATTTAGCTCAGTTGTACAGTGCTTGCATAGAATGTGCAGAACTCTGCTCTGTCTTCCATCCTCAGCACCACAAACACACACAAAATAGAAAACTTCCAACCTTATCTTATTCGAACTATGGTGAGAAGGTATTTCTCCAGTTCTATTTTTTTTTTTTTTTTTTTTTTTTTTGGTACTGGGGATTGAACCCAGGGGCACTCGCCCACTGAGCCACATCCCCAGCCCTATTTTGTATTTTATTTAGAGACAGGGTCTCACTGAGTTGCTTAGCTCCTCACTAAGTTGCTGAGGCTGGCTTTGAACTCATGATCCTCCTGCCTCAGCCTTCCAAGTGCTGGGATTACAGGCGTGTGCCACCACGCCTGGCTCCAGTTCTATTTTTGGATAGAGAACACGCAAGCACATGTACCTAAGCAGAAAGTTGTGCTGGTAAATACAACAGTATCAAACTTAAAGGATGGGTGACTGATGAAGGAGAAAGAAGTAGACAAAGTAAGGGGTTCTCTAGCTAATGTATTACACATCACTACCATGGATCCACTAAGGCAGCTCATCACTACTTTATAATATCTAAATATGCCAGTTTCAATTGAATCTGTGCATAAGTTAATGTGTCACCCCACCCAGGGATTTCCTTCTATTTCCATTTCATTCTTTCTTTTCTTTTCTTTTTTTTGGGGGGTGATACTAGGGATTGAACCCAGGAGCACTCTACCACCAATCTACCTCCTCATTCTTTTTTTTTATTTTACATTGCCCAGCCTGGCCTCAAACATGTGATTCTCCTGCCTCAGCTTCCCAAGTCTCTGGGATTATAAGTGTGTGTCACCACACCCAGTTTCCCCTTCATTATTATTATTGTAAGAAAAAAAAAATTTTTTTTTGTAGTTGTAGATAGACAGCATACCTTTATTTTATTTGTTTATTTTTATGTGGTACTAAGGACCAAAACCAATGCCTCACAGGTGCTAGGCAAGCACTCTGCCACTGAGCTACAGCCCCAGCTCTACACTTCATTATTTCTTATTCCAATTTTACATGTTTTTTGAATCTCTAGACTTTCTCTGATCAATGCAGTTCACAAAGCTCTCTTCCTCCTTCTGAAACTACTAAAGTGCCTTGTGATACATATTATTTGGTATGTAAACAAAGGTCTCTTTTTAACTGGTTCACAGGAATACAGAAATAGTCTGGGCTGAGGATTTAACTGTACTGAAATTTATCACCTGGCTAGTTCTAATATACATTCTAAACAATTACTTGCTGAACAGAACCTTAAGAGGCTGTGACTCCTTTGGGATTGCTTTGTAGAGCTAAATGTACCTGGCAGATTCAATGCCTTCTTACTCACCTTGAGTTATCAATGTGCAGGAGGATGAAGATGGCCCACTCCCAGAGCCCCTCACTTTCAAGTTGGCCAGCATAACTGGTCTGCAGCACACCCTTAGACTGCTCTGAGAGATGAGTATAGTTAAGAGCTCGCAGCACCTCCCATAGATGCCAGCTTAGGCGGTAGTCCAAAGGATCTGCAGTTATGCTTCGAGGCTCCAACAGCTGATTTAGATCATAATGTCTGCAGAGGAAAAACTGTTCAGAGTTACCATATCTAGGTACCAGAATACCTGTACTGAAGAGGTCAGCTATTCTGGCTGTCTCTCAGAAGACAAAGGAATCCAGAGGGCAAAAGCATTATAGATCTTTTGAGACAATGTTTTTCAGCCAAATTATAGATCCTACAAAGAAATAGGCACCTTCTCTTATGAGGCTATGTGATCTTACAGATTTGTTGGTATTGGTGTGGCCTGTATATTTTTACCATCTTAGTATAGGGAGTCTTCACAATTCTCACTTTTCCAATCTTTCATTAGAGTAGCTATTTCTTTTCTTAAAGCTACCTTAGTATCATTCACATTGTTCTATTACCTGAAGATATATGCCAATGCTCTTGTTTGTCTGAAAGCTAACTAGTCTTTTTTTTTTTTTTTTTTTTGTACCAGGCATTGAACCCAGGGATCTTAACCACAGAGCCACATCCCCAGCCCTTTTTGATTATGTGTTTTATGAGAGATAGGATCTCACTGAGTTGCTTAGGACCTTGCTAAGTTGCTGAGGCTGGCTTTGAACTCACAATCCTCCTGCTTCAGTCTCCAGAGCTACTAGAATTACAGATGTGCGCAATGTGCCTGACTCTGGGTCATCTTTGATGAAGCATATGTTTTAAGTATTTTGCCCAACTGTTAAACTGTTTACTTTTTATTATTGAGTTTTAAGATTTCTTCATTCTGAATATAAGTCCTTTATCAGACACAGGAATCACAAATATTTTCTCCCAATGTGTGATCTATCTTTCCATTCTCTCTCTTTTGGGTTCTGGGGATTGAACTCAGGGGCACTTTACCATTGAGCTACATCCCCAGTCCTTTTATTTTTTTGAGACAGGGTCTTGTTAAGATGCACAGGCAATCCTATTGCCTCAGCTTCCTGAGTTATTGGGATTATAGGCATGTACCACTGTGCTTGGATTTTCATTCTCTTAAGTTTTTCAACAAGAAGCAGTTTTTCATTTTGTTGAAGTCTTACTATTTTTTTTTCTTTCATGAATTGTGCATTTGGTGTCTAAGAACTCTTTATCTGAACTACAGCTGGAAAGATTTTTTGCTTTCTTCTAGAAGAGTTATCATTAAGGGTGACAATTAAGTTTACGATCCATTTTGAGCGGGTTAATAGGGATAATCAATAAAACTAAAAGTTGGTTCTTTGAAAAGATCAATAAAATTGCTAAACTCTAAGTAGACTAAACAAGGAAAAAAAAGAAGACAAAAATTACCAACATGAGGGCCAAAACTTTGTGAAGGGTTGGGGATATAGCTCAGCTGGAAGAGTGCTTGCCTTGCAAGCATAAGGACTTGGGTTCAATCCCCAGCATGGCAAAAAACAAAACAAAACAAACAAAAAAAAAAAAATGAAAAAAAAGTTCAACTTCATAAGTGATTAGGGAAATGCAATTCAAAACCACCCTGAGATTTTATCTCACTTCAGTCAGAATGGCAGTCGCAAGAATACAAACAATCATAAATGCTGGAGAGAACATGGAGAAAAAGGAACACTTTTATTCTATTGCTGGGATTGTAAATTAGAATTACCACTATGGAAATTGGTATGGAGGTTTCTCAAAAGACTAGACACAGGGGCTGGGGTTGTGGCTCAGCGGTAGAGTGTCTGCCTAGCAAGTGTGAGGCACTGGGCTCGATTCTCAGCACTACATATAAATAAATGAATAAAAATAAAGGTCCATCAACAACTAAAAAAAACAAAAAACAAAAAAAAAAGACTAGACATGTAACCACCATATGACCCAGCCATACCAGTCCTCAGTATTTACACTAAATAATTAAGTCTTTGTACTGTAGCAATATATCATAGTTCACAACAGCCAAACTATGGAACCAGCCTAGATATTAATAGATAAATGGATAGAGAAAATGTTATATATGCACAACAGAGATTCATTCAGCAGGAAAACAGATGGAACTTGAGACCATTATATTAAGTGAAATAAGTCAGACTCAGAAGGCTAAGGATCCTATGTTTTCTCTCAAATGTGAAAGCTAGAGAGGAAAAAGAAAGGTAAATGGAGGGTATCTTATGAAAATGAAGAGAGATTAGTAGAGCAGAGGAAAGGGACGGGGGGGGGGGGGAAGGAAGGGAGGAAGGAAGGGAAAGGAAATAATGGGAATATTAGCAAAATTATATTGTGTGCATGTACGAACATGTAACAACAAATCCCACTATTATGTGCAACCAAATATATTGATAAAATCCTAAAGATATTTAAACATAATAAGAAAATATAAGGAATAACTTTATGCTAATAAATTTGGTGACTTTGGTGAAAACAAACTTTCTTAAATGAAACAAGGATCAAAACTGCAATAGACCTATATTTATTAAACAAATTATACACTGTAAAAACGTCAGTAAAGCAACCACTTTGTTGCCAATGGTGGTATTGACCTCCTGGGCTCTAGTGATTTTCCTGCCTCAGCTACCCAAGGAGTTGGAACTACAGACATGTGCCATCATGCCTGGCTTAACACAACCACTTTTGGATGTAAATATCCATAGCAGCTTTATCCAAAAAACTAGCCCAAACCAACAAAATCTAAATGTCCATTAACAAGTGGATATATAAATTATGCAAAACCCTCCACAAAACGAAAAACAAAAAATTAATTCCCCCCAAACAAAAGAAACTTTCTTTTTCTCTGGGGGCAGGGGGAATTTATTGGGGACTGAACCCAGTGGTGCTTTACCACTGAGCCCTAATCCTAGCTCTTTATTTTTTATTTTGAGACAGGGTCTCACTGAGCCATTGAAGCTAGCCTTAAACTTGCAATTCTCCTGCTTCAGCCTCCCAAGTCAAAGGCATTACAGGCATGCACCACTGCACCTGGCTCAAATGTAACTTCTGATACACCTATTAATATGGATAAATCTCAGAATCATCATGCTGAATGAAATAAGCAGAACACTAAAGAGAACTAACAGAATTATCTTAATTAAATGAAATTCTAGAACAGCAAAACTAAATTATAATAATGAAAAGGCAGTCAATAGTTGTCTGGGCTTAAGGATTAGTTGCAAAAAGGTCTTTTTTTGTGGGTAATGGAAATATCTTGCTTGTGATAATGGTTACACTGCGATAATTATGATCAAATTGCTTCTTTATTATATGTAAATTATGCCATTAAAGCTGATTAATGATTAGACTTTTAACTCTCATTCTGATGTTCTTTCCCTCTAATAACTACAACTTATATTTGGTAATTTATATAGACTTACAGAAATTTGAAGGCATATGAAAGGAAAAGGATTCCTTAGGGGCTCAAGGAGTACTCTCAAGTGACTAATTCCTAGCCCTGATTTACCTGTCACTGTAAAGTTTCAGAAGGTGAAAGCAGACGTCTTGAAGTGGTCTCCGTGAGTCTTGTTCCTCCTCTACCACACAGTCAGAATTCTCCAGGTATGAAGGAAGTGGGGAGCAGGCATATTTGTCACCTTCAGAGGTATTCTAAAGAGAAGAATTTGATAAAATAATAAATATATGAGCTGCTAGTCTGTTTCAGTAGATGCTATCATGTCTCAATCATTTAACACCTGTATTAAAAATGATGTGTCAGGCATGGTGCTGCATGCCTATTATCCCAGCCACTCCAGAGGTTGAGGCAGGAGGATTGCAATTTAGCAAGATTGTCTCAAAATAAAAAAAGGGCTGGGGATGTAATTCAATGGAAGAGTGACTCTGGGTTCAATCCCTAGTTCTACTCTTTCCACACACACAAAATGATACACCAAGAGAATCAGTAAAGAATTTAAAACTTTTTTGGTTGTGACACACACTACCTGTCTTCAGTGGATTGGTAAAGATTTCAAGTAGCTTTCACTGAACTCTCCAGGTTGCCACAATTTTATTATTTTGGTACTGGATTGAACCCAGGGCACTTTACCACTGAGCTATCATCCCAGCATCTTCCTTTTAAAAATTTTGCGACAGATCTCACAAAGTTGGTGAAGTTGACCTCAAACTTGCAATCCTCCTGCCTCAGCCTCTAAGATGCTGGGATTACAGGCATGCATCACTGTACCCAGCTCTACATTCAGTTTCTTTAGTGTTCTCTTTCTCCTGACAGATAATTCTAACAAATGACATAAAAGTCATAAGATGTGAACAGGATTCAAGAAATGATGGAATTAAACAATACTACTGCTACTACTTTAACCTCAACATATGAAATATGAGATTTAGAGGCAAATTTCAGACCTGCTAATTGGGGGCAAAACCAAACCTGAGGCTGTATATATCAAGCAATTTCAAAATGGGTAATATAGCATTAGGAATGAAGAAAAACCCTCTGATTTAGAGCCAGGAAAACAATGGTAAGAAAGTTAACTGTGGAAACTTACTATTTAAAAAAAATGAAAGCAGATTCTTAGAGAAGTTAAGAGTAGTTTTGTTAAGAGGTAGGAGTAAAGGGTAAAGTTTCCCTTCAGATTTCCTGAGTTCATTTATAATACTTTCAAAACCGGCAGTTAGTAGAAAGTACTGTATTATAAAGTGAGTTTACGGCTTTTTTCTGCAAGACCTTCTGCTAAAGACAGAACACGCACCAGGACTTTCACATATATCTAGTAGATAGATATACCTGAAATGCTTCTTCATACATGCTGAGTGCCCTGGAAATGGAGGCTGTTGGTGGAAGTAAATACCAAAGATGGACAGCAAGGGAGCGTTTCCAATCCAGCTGGGAACACACATTGATCTGCTTCTGCTCTGAGAGCTGCCATACCTGCAGGAAACAAAATCATCATCACAGCTGTATTTTTACCTTGTTACTGCCTATGTCTGCAAGTTATTCACTCATTCAAGTAATATTTTAAATTACCTATATGCCAGTGTTAATGACCCAGATATAAAATACAAAGTCTGTCGATGATAGGTGAGAGGGTGGATTTGGAAAAATAACAAGAAGTACTCTGAGATGAGAGCAGAGAGGAGGTCTTCTCATTGCCTGTGGCTGCTAACTTATAAAATTTTAAGATGAGAATAAATTCTGACTAGCTAGCTATTACATTTTTAAAAATTAACTTTAAGAATGTAATCAGAGGTAGGCAGAAATAGAGAACTGGCTTAAAACAATTATGTTTCATCATCCATAAAATGAAATAGAAAAGGCTATTATAAAGATTGATGCTGCAGGACATGGAAAAATGTCCATAAAAAGATAATTTAAAGAAAATAAGTTGCACAATTGCTATGCATAACAGATTTTACTTGTATATACACACATGTAATATTTACAATGTTTATCACTATGATATTTGATACGGGGAATTTTAACATCTTAATTTCTATATAGTTAGATTTTCTTTAACAAGCATGTCTGCCTTTATAATTTGAAAACATTTCCACTAGAAATTAAATACAAATTACCTAGTTATGTGTAACTGTGTGCAATTTACAACAAATATAATTTATAAGAAAATTGATATGAGATTATCATTGTAAAGGGGGACAATACCGGTTTTCCAGCCAATAGAGCAAAGATGCGCAGTCTCTCATCCTGGATGAAGCAGTCAGCCTGGAGCTGATGCCAATCCACCAGTTGCATGGTGAGCAGCTCCCGAACTGACTGGCTACCAACCAACTGAGATAAAAGAAGGGCAAGACGATGATCACCTATAAGAGAAACAGAAGTTCTCTGGTGATTACTAAGGACTGATGGACTTGGTGGAACACTTGGGGGCATTACCCTTTTTATTTTTTCCACCCCTCAGGAGGGAGGACTTAACACTCATGACTACTTCCTGCAGAAGTACCAAAATACTAACCAAAAATTTACCATTGGGCTGGGGATGTAGCTTAGTGGTAGAGCATTTGCCTAGCTCTGGACCTGGGTATGATCCTTAGTATCACAAACTAAACCAAACCAAGTCAAACCAAACAACCTGTTTTCTATTTAAGTAGAAAGTCAGTACAAATATTTGAGCATAACCTATATGGATAGCATAGCATACATAGAGATCAATGGTAGATATACTACTTCTGCGACCCTAAGCACATGGATGAAACATTATCCAATTGAAAGGTTTGTAGTGAAAAATAAGATGGAAGAATTAAAAGCATGCCCCCCCCAAAAAGGAAAAAAAAAAAAAGGTATGCCCAATGAGAAGGTACCACATAATGACATGTAGTAATGGGAGATGCAAACCTAAAGAAAAGAAATATGTGTGCCTAGTACAAAGGGAATGGGTAAGTTTTTCATTCCTTCAGGTCCCATAATCTCTCTTAGAACTTTTTTACGTATAAAGGACTGGGACAATAAAAAATTCCATTTAACTGGAATGTCAAGGACTAGGAATCCCAGTTTATTCCAATTTCTAGGTTAAAAATGTGATTCTTGACAAAGATTTTTTGTTTTAGATGGTATTACAAACCTCCTAAAAGTCAAGATTCTTTTTCCTTTTCTATCTGGATCAATGATTACATGATTATATAAGGTACTGTCCTGCCAGAAGCTAAAGTTCTCATTTCAAAGGGTTTCCATCACAAATTAGAGTGGCCTGCTTAAAAGAAATCATGTATCAGGAACACATGTGGAAATGTGTTGTTAGGCCAAGTTATTTCCCTAAATGCATGTAGGTAACGAGATCATGAATGAACTATGATTCATGCACTAAGGACTGCAGCCCACTTGGCCATGAACTGCTAGTATTCTGGGTGACTAATAGAAAAGAAAAAAGGGGTGTTAGAGTACCCCTGGGTTCAATCTCCAGTATAAAACAAAACAAAATAAATTTTAAAAAACCCATCATAGCTTGATACATTCATTAAGATGTCTTTGCTCTGATCACACAGCTAACCAATTAGCTTCTGTCAATCCTTGACATTCCACATAGGCTTTACCACTGAAAATATTCTGAGCCAATAAGAGACTTCTAAATTTTTGTGTATGGTATGAGGTAAGGATCCAAGTTAATCTTTTTTGCATGTGAATATCCAACTATTCCAGCATTATTTACTGTAAAGAGTATCTTTGCACATTTAAGCTGTCCTTGTACTTTGTTCGAAAAAAAAAAAAAAAAAAAAAAAAGTTACTCCAAGTATGGTTTGCATGCCATGCCTATAGTCCCAGTAACTCGGTTGGCTGAGGCAAGAGGATCACAAGTTTGAGACCAGCATAGGTGATTTACTAAGACCCTGTCCCACCACCACCACCACCACTACCCACCACCAAACAAAACACACAACAACAACAAAACAAGGTTTGGAATATGTTTCAGTGGCACAGCACCCCTGGGTTCAATCCATAGTACTTCCCCTAAAAAAAGAGAATTGACTAGAAGTGAAAGAATTTTATATGTGGATTCTTATTTTTGTTCCATTTATTTATTTATTTATTTATTTATTTATTTATTTATTCATTTATTCATTCATTCATTCATTCATTCATTTAATTTTGATCCATTGAACACAAATGGAGTACAGCTATTGTTTCCCTGGTTGTAGACAAAGTAGAGTCATACCATCTGTGCATTCATACATGTACACAGGGCAATGATGCCTGTCTCATTCTGTTATTATTCTTGTCCCCCACCCTGTTCCACTGATTTATATGTACACCCTAATTATCTTGGTTATTGTTTCCTTGAAATAAGCAAATATTTTGAAATAAGCAAATATTGAGTACTCTTGAGTTAACATTTCCAAAAAGGTTCTTTGCATTTCCAAATAATCAGTTTTCAGCCAGGCACAGTGGCACATGCCTGTAATCCCAGCAATTTAGGAGGCAAAGGCAGGAGAATCATGAGTTCAAGGCCAGCCTCAGCAACTTAGCAAGGCCCTAAGCAACTCAGACCCTGTCTCAAAAAAAAAAAAAAAAAAAAAAAAAAAAAAGGACTGGGGATGTGGTTCAGTGGTCAAGTACTGCTGGGTTCCATCCCCAATACATAAAATGTTTCAATTTTTGCCAAAACACCTGTTGGAGATTTTAGTAAGGATTGCATTAATGTATAGATTAATTTGGGGAGAACAGACATCTGAGGTTTTCAGATCAGTATTTCTCAACTAGGGTGATGTGACTCTCAGGGGAAATCTGGCAATGTCTAGCATCATTTTTTATTGTTATAATTTCGAAAGGGATGCTGCCACACATACTAAAAATGTCCAGGACAGCCCCCACCACAAAAATGACAAACAATGCTAAGGTTCAGATGTATTCCATGAACAAATGGAATATAGAATGTCTCTCTATATTTGCTTAAATCTTTATTTTCCCAGCAAAGGCTTGTAGTTTTCAGTATACACACATTGCACTACCTTGGATACATTTACAAGTGCTTTTTTTTTTTTTTTTTTTTTGGAACCAGGGATTGAACTCAGGGACACTTGGCCACTGAGCCACATCCCCAGCCCTATTTTGTATTTTATTTAGAGACAGGGTCTCACTGAGTTGTTTAGGGCCTCGCTAAGTTGCTGAGGCTGGCTTTGAACTCGCGATCCTCCTGTCTCAGCCTCCCAAGTCGCTTGGATTACAGGCGTGGGCCACCACACCTGGCCATACAAGTGCTTTTACCACTGAACTACAACCCCAGCCGTAGAATTATTATTTTTTTTTAATTTCATTTTTGGATAGATTGTTGCTGGTTAATAGAAACACCACAATTCTGTATACTGATCTTGATTCCTAAGACCTTGACAAACTAGGTTTGGTTCTAGTACCTTTTTGTGGATTCCTTAGGACATATAGAACCATGCTATCTGCAAATAAAGACAGTTCAACCCTTCCCCCGCCCCCACCTTTGCTGGGGATTGAACCAGGACGTAGCTCACCACTGAGCAACACCTCCAACAATCCTTTTATATTTTGAGGCAGAGTCTCACTGTGTTGCTTAAGACCTTGCTATCTTCCTGCCTCCCAAGTCCCTGGAATTATAGGTGTGTGCCACTGCACCCAATTCTACCCCTTCCTTTCTATCTCAGTGTTTTTTCTTTCCTGAACTGGCTACAACATTCATGACTCAGTGTACACAAAAATGGCATTCTCAATCTTAGGGATAAATCACTTAAATCTTCCATCATGAAGTATATTAGGTGTAGATTTTCCATAGTTATGCCCTGAATATCAGAGTAATAATGGTACCACTAGAAGAGTTGAAAATTATTCCCATTTTTATTTCCGGGATTGTTTGTAAGGGATTGGTATTGTTTCTTCTTTAAGCATATAGCATTCACCAGTGAAGATGTCTGGGCCTAGGCTTTTCAAAGAACTAGATCTTTTGGAAGAACTAACTTATTATTCTATGTCTTAAATTTTTTTTTCATTGATTTCTGCTCAAATCTTCATTGTTTCTTCCCTCTTACTAGTTTGCTCCTCTTTGTCTAGTCTCTTTAGTTGAAAGCTTAGGTTATTGATTTGAGGTCTGTCTTATTGGATAGATGTCAGGTAAAGTTAGTTAACACTGTTCATCATGTTCTCTATTTCTTCCTTCCTATCTTTTTCTGTAGTGCTAAGGATTGAACCCAGGGTCCTGGACATGCGAGGCAAGTGCTGTCCCACTGAGCTATACTCCCAGCTATATATTCTTGATTTTATCTTTAATTTTTCTAGTTTCTAGTTACAGAAGTGGAAGTAGTGAAGAAAAAGGTTTTAGAAACCTGGAAGTCAACTCCTAAGGACCTGACTTCCGACACTTTTGAACCTTTTCCCGCTACATGTAGATGTGCTGGTGATGACAACCTTATCTTTGTGTGTGTGTGTGTGTGTGTGTGTGTGTGTGTGTGAGAGAGAGAGAGAGAGAGAGAGAGAGAGAGAAGGAGAGATACTGGGAATTGAAGCCAAGAGTGCTCTACCACTGGACTATATCCCTAAGTCCTTTCAGTTCTGAGAGAAGGTCTTGCCAAATTGACGTGGCTGGCCCTGAACTTTCAATTCTTCCCGTGGAAGGAAACAAACAAACAAACAAACAAACAAACAAAAAACAACAAAAAACGAAACAAACAAAAACCCAAAAACCACCAAGTAAAAATAGCTCAACCCAGAGTTAAAATTCTAGATGTCCTCTGTAGGTTCTGTACCTAGAAGTGTTCCAGGATCACCTCCACACCCACAAAGTAAATGCCCAAGACACAGATGTTAAGGCCACTGCTCTCACTATCCTCTTCAGACTCCTCCTGCTGTCATCCTTATCTTCCCTTCTCTGTGGGAGCATTTTTTCTTTGGGGGGTAATGGTGGAATTGAAATGTTCTACCACTGAGCCACATCCCCAGCCCTTATTTTTCACTTTGAGACAGGGTCTCCCTGTACCTAAGGGCCTCACTAACTTGCTGAGGATGGCCTTGATTTTATGATTCTCTTGCCTCAGCCTCCAGAGTCACTGGGACTATAGGAGTACATCGACAGGTCCAGTCCTTTCTACTTTTTGTTTTGAAACAAGGTCATGTATAATTGCACAGGATGGCCTTGAACTTGTGATCCTTCTGCCTTGGCTTCTTGAGTAGTGTCTGGCTAAAATACTTTTAATTAAGTAAATTTAATGTTTTAATGTTCCAGAGAGACATTTAAGAGAATAAAACATAGTCCTTATTTTGGTGAAATCAGTAATCTTAGTATTCGCAGGTTATAAGAAAAGACACATTCATAATTAAGAGGTAGGTGACAGTGAGTAGGAAGTAGTCAGAGGCATAGAGAAAGACCATAATACCTACCTGACTGCTGTGCCAAAGAGCAGGCTTCACTGATCCTACTGCCTGTGAGGTAGCTGAAGACGGCCTCTACTGGGTTGTCTTTTCGGGTTAAGGAGACTTCCTCTTCAATCTGAGGAGCAGCAGTATGGGATAGCCAGCGAGAGAATGCTCTTCTTCGCTCCAGAATCTGAATGTATTCACTGGGCTCATCCAACTGGCTGTCAAGCTCCTTCAGGTGGCCCCACAGGGCCTCACATAGTGTCCATGTCAGGTTCCAGTGCTTCACAACTTAGCAAAGGACAAAAAAGCAGTGCTATGACTCAAAGTCTCACAATAACTTTAGAGAGGGAATCACTCTATAATGGCATAAAATATTACATAAATTAACACCACAAACACCAACTCAAGTTGATTACCCTGAATGTGTCTCATATCATTCAGCTTTGTCTTAAAAATTTCAGAGGTATGTGATACAACTACTTGCTCACTTGATGTATCAGAGGTATGTAAGATTACAAATATAACTCTGGTCTTTAAACAGGTTCCTGTATGTAGCCTAATTATGACTAATTTCATTTCAGGGGACAGAGAAAAGATCCTTTAATTTCATCAAATTCTGTCTAAAAAAAAAAGCTTTAAGAAATGTGAAGTACGCTGAAAATTTGTAAGGGATTATTCTATTCTGTTATAGACATAGCCTAAAACTTATTGGGTGTAAATGACATTGTTCAAAGTTACTTACCCAGTGCCTCCCACATGCTGGGCAAGCACTCTACCACTGAGCTACAGTCCCAGCAAAAGAGTAAACCAATTTTAATTTGTACATCTATGTACTAGTTAACTTCAATTTACGGTTGAAAACAGTTAAGTGACTTGCCCAAAATTAGAGACAATATGTAGCAGAGCCAGCCAGGATTCAAATACAGGTAACAAGTCCAATTTCATTCTTTTTTTTGGTACTGGAGATTTAACCCAGGGGTACTTTACTACCGAGCTATAGCCCAAGCCCATTTTTAAAAAATTTGACACAGTATCTCACTGAGTTGCTGAGGTTGCTGGCCTTGAACTTGCAATCATCCTGTGTTAGCCTCCAAAGTTGTAGGGATTATAGGTGTGCACCAGTTGTAGGGATTATAGGTGTGCACTGTGCCCAGCCAACTTCATTCTCTAAACCAGAATTGGTATATTGCCTCTCAAGAAATAATAATGATAATAAAAAAGGTTGCCCTGTTTTATCAAGCCAATTACAACTATGTCTTGGGAAGATAACGTACATGTTAGAAAAGAATATGTATGGGACAAAGAAAAAACCACACAGGGCTGAACATAATAAGGCCCCAAGTGTATAGAAATGGGCCATTGTAAAATATGTAGATTTTTCAATAACTTACTAAACATGTAGTTTAATAAAATCTTTCTACTATTTAAAAGAGGAGAAGGAATACAATTTCATAAATCCAAGTCATTTGACTGGTTACAACTCTTTGAACAAGGATTGATATATTAAAAGGCCTAAAAATAATTGGAAATGCTGACAGTTTCTTACTTGGGACTGTGTTTCAATTACATAAAAGTATGAGCTTTGGCATCCACTTATTAGACTGGTGGAACTGGGTGTGGTGGCGCACACCTGTAATCCCAGTGACTCAGGAGGCTGAGGCAGGAGGATCACAAGTTCAAAGCCAGGCTCAGCAAGGGCAAGGTGTTAAGCAACTCAGTGAGACCCTGTCTCTAAATAAAATACAAAATAGGCCTGGGGATGTGGCTCAGTGGTCAAGTGCCCCTGAGTTCAATCCCCGGTTCACCGCCCCCCAAAAAAAAGACTGGTGGAAGGAAATTTGTCATCCAAGAGACATATACTACTATACCGATTTTCCTGGGACATCAAATGTTAGGAGCATATTGTATACTTACTTTGGGTTTCCAATAATTCTCTAGATGTGTTCTTAACCCAATCTGCATAGTCATGAATTACAGCAACGCCTGGATTGGGGACAATGAGAGGACACAGTTCATCCACATGGACAGTGCTATGTTTTAATTTAAGCTCCAGAGGTGTCTGGTATAATTGCAGGTCTTCATCCAGCTTCCTTTGTCTCAAACTGAGTTTTTCCAAATGAACTTTGAATGGAGACTCAGTAAGTCTGTAAGAATCAACAAATAAGGAATAAGAAAATAAAGATAAGGCAGAAGCTAAGATTTTCTTATAACCAAATTTGTATTTTCTTATGTTACAAACAGAATACAAAACATTTCACTGTGATTTTTAAAGGAATTTTGTTATCTCTGTAAAATCACCAAAATGCACTTAGAATAAAATAAAGTCATTCCCAAGTTAAAAAAAATAAATCATTTCCTAATGTTGAGCTATACTATACTCATCTGCTATACTGAGTAAACAAATTATCTGACCCAGGTATTCAAAATCCAAAGGTTTCTCAGGCCAGACTGGTTATAACAAGCTTGGGAATTGTGTAGTTAGAACTGGTTATAGAATATATTGAAATTCCATAAAATCCAAAGGCAAAAAATTATTGCAGGATACCTACAAATACTTAGGTATCAAAAGTCATGAAGATACTGAAGAATAGGCGGGGTATGGTGGCGCACACCTGTAATCCCAGCAACTTGGGAGGCTGAGGATCGCGAGTTCAAAGCCAGCCTCAGCAACTTAGTGAGGCCCTAAGCAACTCAGTGAGACCCTGTCTCTAAATAAAATACAAAATAGGGCTGGGGATGTGGCTCAGTGGCCGAGTGGCCTTGAGTTTAGTCCCTGGTTCCAAAAAACCCCCCAAAAATAAAGATACTGAAGAACAGACTCAAAGTGAGAATAGTCAATTTGGCCTGGGTGCAATTTTTAAGAATGATGTTAATAGCCAGGCGTAGTAGGGCACACCTGAATCTCAGCGGCTCAGGAAAGGCAGGAGGATGGTAAGTTCAAAGCCAGCCTCAACAATTTATAGAGGTCCTAAGTAACTTAGGAGGAAAAAAAAAAAAAAAAAAAAAACCAAGAAAGAAAAAGAATGACATTAACCATTTTCAAATTACCCACAAAATCAAGTTCATTCTAGAACTAATCTTGTTTAGTATCTGTGAGGTTCAAGAGATGCAGTTGTTTATTTTTTAAAAAATCAACTTTGAGGGCTGGGGATATAGCTCAGTTGGTAGAATGCTTGCCTCCCATGCACAAGGCCCTGGGTTCTATCCCCGGCACCAAAAATCAACTTTAAAAACTAAGAATATGTAATCATCTTCATTTAATCTAATCTACAGGAAAGATAGCATAATGTTTTAATTATAAAAAGTAAATAAGAGGGCTGGGGTTGTGGCTCAGTGGTACAGCACTTGCTTAGCATGTGTGAGGCACTGGGTTCAATTCTAAGCATCACATATAAATAAATAAAGGTCCATCAACAAATAAAAAAATACATATATATAAATATATTTTAAAAAAACTAAATATGAAAATTTTATATATTTTGCATAGAGCTCTGTTGACTATCAGAAAACTTTATACATCATGTTAGACACAAATAATTCTATATAAAGTACATAAAGAATGTAACTAATCCCACCATTATGTACAACTATAACGCACCAATAAAACACATGGGGGGGGGGATTCTAACAATGAAAGGTTATCAGCATAAAAAAGTGCATATAGGGCCAGGCGTGGTGGTGCACGCCTGTAATCCAAGTGACTTGGGAGGCTGAGTCAGGAGGATCGCGAGTTCAAAGCCAGCCTCTACAAAATAGGGATGGGGATGTGACTCAGTGGCCGAGTGTCTCTGAATTCAATCCCTGGTTCCAAATAAATAAATAAATAAATAAATAAATAAATAAATAATAAAAAAATAAAATAAAACTTTTAAAAAGGACTAGGGCTCAGTGCTAGTACATCCCTGGGTTCAAACCTCAGTATCAGTAATAAAAATAAATGTTAATATTATCAAATAGGGCTGGGGGTGTCGCTCAGTGGCCGAGTGTCCTTAAATTCAATCCCTGGTTCAAAAAAAAAAAAAAAAGTGCATATAGCCGCACACGGTGGTGCACGCCTGTAATCCCAGCACTTGGGAGGCTGAGGCAGGAGGATGGTGAGTTCAAAGCCAGCCTCAGCAACTTACCAAGGCCCTAAGCAACTCAGTGAGACCCTGTCTCTAAATAAAATACAAAATAGGGCTGGGGATGTGGCTCAGTGGTGGAGTACCCCTGGGTTCAATCCCCAGTACCAAAAAAAAAAGTGCATATAGACTGATATGTACCCATACAAAATGCTAATTGTGGAGACTGTGTAGGAACATTATATGCTACCATACATATAACACATACGAAATACAAACCAATAGTTTATACCCACCTTATAAAATCTAAGATACAAGAAATGTGCTTAATTGAAACTATCACATATATTATGAAATCATAAACATCTAAGCAACAAATTAGAAAAAATGGCTAATGCAATAAAAATGCTAAATATCCAAGGAAGTTGGATTATTAGTATTAGTTCTATTACTTTCCTAATTAAAGTATAACCTCTTGGTAAATATGAAATGCTTCATAATTTGATAGTACAAATGGAGCTATCTTATTTAGTCCACAATTATAAAAATGTCTTCTATCTAAAATTGTGCTAGGAATACATCTAGAAAGATCACAAAACAGGGTCCCAATCTTGGGTTTCTTGATAATGAATTTTTTTTCTTCCCCACCTACACATTGCCTTTCTCAAAAAACATTAAACATGTATAGGGCTGGGCAACTCTCAATGGCAAAATACTTGCCCAGTACATGCAAAGCCCTGGGTTTAATCCCCAGTACGAAAACCAACCAACCAACCAACCAACCAAACAAAAAACATCTAGAAGTGTAACTCACGATTTAACGACTACTGGATTGGGCAGGAACCCATATTCCATAGAATCAGCAACGTGATGATTTTCCAGTTCATGAGAGCCATTCAGCTGTTCTCCACTATTAGCGAGAGTCCAGTTGGGGCCCCAACCAACTCGAAATGAGCGTCCCATGAATAGGGCCATGTCCATCAAGAGTTTTCCCTTGCCAAATGTAACAGACTTTTCAAGAGGGACTAGACCTGGTTGCCTGCGTGTACCCACTGTTTTCAGCTGAACCTCAGGGGCTGGGCTGGGCACTGTAAACACAGTGGTCAAGGCGGGAGGGACAGACCAAGGGGATGTGGATGGGATATTCATTAAAGATGATACTCTGGGAGTACGACATTCTTGCACAGAGGCACTTGGTGAAAGAAAAACTCCACTTGTAAATTTTGATTGTAGTAACCCACCAGCTGAAACAAGGGGGGAAAAAACCTCTTAACAACATAGTCTACTGTTTCTTGAACAACAAATATAAGTCAGAATTAAATCAGTCAATATTTTACCAAACTAATTAAATCAGATATGAATTACCAAAGAATGATAAATTAGTTTTTGGAGAAATTATACTTTCAAACAGGAATTCAAGGCAAGAATTTTAGTGATGATGTCAATAACAATATGAACAACAAACACTACTACTACTACTACTACTACTACTACTACTACTACTTCTGAAAAATTACCTAGCATTTACTGGTAGCAGACTCTGTATAAGCCATTTGTGTACAACTTTAAATAATATGCCTTATTATCAATTTCACTTCAAAAGTGAGAAAATTGGGCTCAGAAAAGTGACCAAATTCACTAAGCTACCAAGTGGTAGGACTGAGAGTTAAGCTCAGGCAAGTCTGGCATCAATGCTCATGCTTTATTGGAATCTGACATGTAACCCTTTCTTAGTTTATATTAAAAAATAATCATCAAAACTCAAGTTCTTACCCTCTAATGCTCGATGCTAGACTTAAGAACAAAAATACTCTGAGACATCTTATGACTGCACATGTGCCTTTCTAGAGAAGGACAGTTCTTATTACTGTTTTTCAATTTTACATGGTTTCTGTCTTAAAACATGCATTTAAGAGTTACTGAAGCATGAGATTTCCATGTAGTACCCATTATAGAAAAAGTCATTAAAAAACAGCTAAATGGGGGGCTGGGGTTGTGGCTCAGTGGTAGAGTGCTTGCCTAGCACGTGTGAGGCACAGGGTTTGATCCTCAGTACTGCATAAAAAAGTAAAGAAATAAATAAGTAAATGGTTAAAAAAAATTTAAATGGGAACTGGGGATTTAGCCCAGTGGTAGAGGGCAGCATGCAGAAGGTTCCAGGTTTGACTGTCAACCAATACCACCAAAAAAAAAAAGATGCTTTATCAGTTAAATAAGAACACACAAAGGAATTGAGTTTTTTGGGCAACATAAAGAAATCTCTAATAGTTCCTCGACTTTCAAAATGTTTTGAAATTGTATTTGCTTAAATTCTTCATTGACATCAACACTCAAACTCCAAATACACTAGAAAAGGAAAAGCTTTAAAATCAAACATGTAATGACTTTCCTAGGAAACTGGGAAGGTTTAGGGAAAATAAGATGAGTTTTGTGCATCATGGAAAGCAACACTGATCCCTAGAAATCAGTAAGATAGTGTTTGGTCTGCACTAAAACAATGCAGCACAGAACAACTTGCTGAATACTCTAAGCAACATGTGATAAAAATTAGGAAATCAAAGCAGATAGTAAGCTCTGAGTCACATTCACATAAGCATATAAAAACATGACCCCTAAACAAAGTACAAATGCTTTTCTTCATATAACTTCTGCATCTGCATCAACAGAAGCAATATGGTTCTTAAAACCTGGCTACTCCCAACAGATATGTAAGAGAGTACAATTTCTTATGTCATAGATATGGCTGTTAAGGGATATGTGCTAGAGATGTTCTCTGAGCTTAGATGATACTTGAAAAGCAGGACTTGATGACTCCACATCGTTCTTGTAAAAAAAATACATTTTATACAGTACCTAGTGAACGGGATTTCGTTGAGTGGGATGTTGAAATGGGGAGTCTGGGAGAACAGATTTCTTGAGAAGTATCTCCTTTGGAAGACAGATGGCTGAAGTGTTGATCCATTGTATCTACCTCTTCTTCATCAGCAAGCAGTGATGCTTTCATAATCTAAAACGGCAATATCTATAGAATAAGTGTGTTCCCCAGAAATAAAAGACCATAAAAGAAAAATGCAGATTATACCAACCAAAAAAATTTGCTGCTGTTTAGGTTGTGTTCAGTCTATTTGCATAACTATTATGCTGTATATGCCTGAAGGACACAAGTCACATTACTCTCCACTTTTTTGTATCTATAGTGCCTCACCAGAGCCTGGCATACTACTGTTGCTCATGTTTTTTTTTGTTGTTTTTTATTTTACAGGGGATTAAACCCAGGTCATGTAGCCACCTGTCATATCCTCAGCCTTGCTAAGTTGCTCAGAGCTTAAGTGGCTGAGGCTGGCTTTGAACTTGCCATTGGGAGTACAGATATGCTCCAGAGTCCAGCCAGTTGCTCATGTTTTGCTGAATAATTTTAAAAACAAACATAAGTCAAAAGTTAAACTCATACAAAAAGGCATGAACCAGGCAAAGGAGAGAGAATGTTCAAAGAAAACTGTATCTACTAGGTTTTTAAAATTTTTATGTGGAGGACTTTAGAAAGCCTTGAACGCAACCTATGGAATAGGCAAACTAAGATTTTACAAGAAAAAAAATCATTGCTCACAGTTGTTAAATGAAATGTCTAAAGTCATAGGGGTAATAAAGTACAAAACTTGGATCAGAAGCCCTAACTTCTGATTCTCAGTATAGGATTCCTACCCTGAATTAGAAAATAAGGCCCAAACATTGGCCATATTTTTTTTTCCATTTCAGTGAGCACTCAACAGTCTTAAGTAAATAATTCAGGAAGAGGCCTGATATTATGCAAGAAAGATAAAATATAAGTTTGGCTTTCTGTCATAATAAGGATGGATTAGAACTTCACCTGTAAGACATGTGGATTAATTCCCAGGGAAGATGCAATATGTGTTGAGGCAGACACAGGTTCCTGATCCTCAGGCACGCTCTCTTCTAACATGGAATCCAAAACTGGCTCCTGGGTGATATCTACCATGTCACTGTCCAGTTCTACAACCCTCCCTAACTGTTCCACCTCTGGGCTCTGGCTCTGTAGATAGCAGAAAGATCAGGGAAGCAGCATTAAATTATACCAGATAAACATCAAGTTTCTAGATTAGATTTAGTTTATTCAGAACATGATCTAGCAATATTAGATTCTGCCCATTCTATGAAGTAGCAGATTTGCCAGAGGATTTAATATTAATTATCCTTCCCCCAACAAGTACTTGGGCTCCGAATGAGGATTTATGGCCAGCACCATACTGAAACAAATGGTGGTTCTCAGACAAACATTATGCCTTACCTGATTTAGCTATCAACTATAATTTTCTGATTTATACACTACCCTCACATTGGTCAGAAACCATTGGGAAGAGAACAAAAGGTACAAATAACAAAGTCTCTAGTAACTGTTTTTTCTTCTTTTTTGGATACTGGGGATTGAACCCAGAACCACTGATTTACATCCCCAGTTCTTTTTAATTATTATTTTTTTGAGGGTGTATATCAAGTTGCTCAGGTTGGCCTCAAACTTGGCATCCTCCTGCCTCGGTTAACCAAAAGTAGCTGAGATTACAGAATGTCCCACAGAGCCCAGTTACAGTAACTGCCTTTTCTTTTTTTGTTTTTTGGTACTGGGAATTAAATCCAGGGATACTTTACCACTGAGCTAAATTGCCTTTTTTTTTTTTCTTTTTTTTGAGACAGGGTCTCATTAAGTTGCTTCTCTTAGTTGCTGAGGCTTCCTTGAACTTGTAATCTTCCTGTCTCAGACATCTGAGTCACTGGGATTACAGGTGTGTGCCACCATGCCCAGTAGTAACTACGTTTTCTTAAAGAAAATATTCAGAAATAATTTCTAGATAATACAATTTTGGATTTGGAACTTTATGTTTGGAAATTTATCTTTTGGGTGAGTGAATACATAAATTAGGTAGGTTTATCTGCAGTACCATGCAAGATATATTAAGACTAATTTCTTGATAAATAAAGTAATAATATCAGCAACAATTCTAATTTAATCTGGGAATAATCTTTTTATATTTGAAAGAGTGAAAATATATTTATATTTATTAAGTAGTTTCAAAGATATAATCATGATAGTTTATGGTCAAAAAATAAATGCTACCCAGGTGTGGTGGTGCACACCTGTAATCCCAGCAGCTTGGGAGGTTGAGGCAGGAGGATGGAGAGTTCAAAGCCAGCCTCAGCAAGGGCAAGGCCCTAAGCAACTCAGCGAGATCCTGTCTCTAAATAAAATACAAAAGAGGTCTGGGATACCACTGCCCTGTGTACATGTATGAACGCACAGATGGTGTGACTCTACTTTGTGTACAACCAGTGAAACAACAGCTGTACTCCATTTGTGTTCAACGAATCAATAAGTAAATTAAAAAAAAAAAAAAAAAAAAAAAAAAAAGAGGTCTGGGGATGGGGCTAAGTGGCTGAGTGCCCCTGAGTTCAATCCCTGGTTCCAAAAAAAAAAAAAAAGATAAATGCTTATAAAGCTGAAGCATTATAAAATAATTGGTTCGGTGCAAATTCACTTCATGTCCTAAACTCACATATGACTTGCTAAATGTTAACAACTTACCGAGCCAATTTATGAAATGTTTTCAAGCCAAAAAGTTCTATCAATTATTTTTCTTTTTGGTACTGGGGATTGAACCCACGGGTTACTACTCAGTTACATCCCCAGTAGTCTTTTTTTGTTTGTTTGTTTAATTCGGAGACAGTGTCTAGGTAAATTGCTGAGGCTGACCTCAAACTTTCGATTCTTCTGCTTCAGCCTCCTGGGTTGATGGGATTATAAACATGTGCCACTGTGCCCAATTTTCTTATTATGATATAACTTGCAGATTATTATCCTTCCACAATTTCTGGCTAATTTTTCATGAGTAGCTTATTTCATGCTCAAGCTCAAATGCTATTCTTAGACATATATTTTTAAAAAGTTTCCATGATTTCTTCAGACAAAAAAAAAAATTTAGCACCATTTGTAAACTTTTTCTATTTCATCTTCAACTGGATACCAGTTACTACTACCCTGCATTTCTTTAGCAAGGATCGTCACTGAAAGAATGACTATTACCATATATAACTGCAGAGAAACTGAGATATTAGACACATGGTGAACTGACATTTAAGATGTGAATAATATCTAAGAATGCTCTAATGAAACTGACATTGACTGACAGGCACAAATGCAGGTCAGGGGTGTAGCTCGGCGATGAGAGGGCTTTTCTGGCATATGAAAGTGCTGGGTTCCATTACTAGCACTGCGAAAATGCGGCAAAGATGATACTATTTTTTTAGTTGGGGAAGCTACTGGCAGGTGACTACTTCTATGCTTTAAAATCCTTGGGACGAGGCAGGTGGTAGGAACGCCACCCCGTAATCTCAGCTACTCTGGAGGTTGTGGCAGGAGGATTGCAAGCTCAAGGCAAGCATCTTAGTAAGACCCTACTAAGATGTCTTACTAAGGCATCTTAGTAAGACCCTATCTTAAAATAAAATAGAAAAAGAGCTGGTAAAGCACTTGCCCAGTATATTCCAAACATGTTTTTGTGTATGCCCTGGGGATGGAACCCAGGACGTTTTACATGCCAACCATGTGCACTACCACTGAGATATAACCCCAGCCACAATTCACTTTGAAGAAAAGGCCTGATACCATCCTCTATCAACCTATCAGTTATGACACTCTATTTGGCTCCCATAACACTGAGGATTTACCCTGTTTATATCATGTATCAGACTTACAATTTCTCATATATATGTATAGCCCAAAAGATTGTCAAGGCTTTAAAACATGAATTACGTTTTACTGTTTTCTGTACCAGTTGTCAACCACATCACTCAGTTAAGTTCAACATTCACTGAATACTTGCCTATTTCCACTGCCTAATGTAGACTGGAACACAGTAGAGAAAACAATTAACTATAAAAGACAGAAACAGTGAGGATGGGCAGGAAGAAAAAAAGAAGGGAGAAGATGGTTCCATCTTACTACACTACTCAACAATGGAATGACACTAATGGCAAAGAGATGCTCACCTATAACACATTAGGCAAAATCAGAGAATTTCATCAATAACTAGATGGGAGACTGACAGGACCCAGCATATCTTTATCAAGAATGTTAATGATCAAGGTTTTGTTTCACCCTACACATAAGATTTCAAAGTGCGAAATATCATCTAATCAGTGAAGAAAGGGGGAAGGGAGTTATTATAAAATTATTAGAACTTGGAAAACTTCTGGAACCCCCATACATATGTGAATTTTGTTAAAGTATAGGTAAGAAATTGGAATATACTTCCTAAAAAAGATTTTTTGAGAAATTTTAATAGACTAGGTACTTCTTCGAAGTTGATCCTGGGAGGAAAGCTGGACCAATTAAACAACAACAACAAAAAGATGGCTAATAAATGAAGGAGTAGAAAAAAGGCCCATGGGAGGCGTGTTTGAAAGAAAGACATGTTTTAGGAGAAGCTAAGATATTTAAACTCTCCCTTTCCGACAATGTCATCTCTTTAAGATGGAATCATACTTACTTCTAAATTGCAGCTCAATATATTATAAATGCTAATTACACAAATAAATATAAAATGACTAAATATATGGAAGATGAAGTTCTTCAATGATTTGAGAAACCTTTATTCTCCCATTCAAAAGAATCGTCCTTAAACAAAACTGCCAATACCTTAATACAAAATCTCTTAATTTTTAGAGGGGTAATAAGTGAGATACATCAAGATGCCCTTAATTCAAAACAAAGGGTAAATGACTAGTCCAAGGTCAAACAGATGTTTATATAATTTATACTGTCATGCTACCCAATTGATTTTATCCAATGTATCTACTATTCCTGCCTTTCACCACAACTTGTTTTCCAAATGTAAAGAATATTTTATATACATTTTGTTTGAAAATCAGTCCTGTCAACAATGCTGTATTTTTCAAGAAAAATTGCATATTAGGGTTTCAAAGGTCCAAGAAGGTAAGTGTGTATGTTTTCTTACATACTAAGAAATATTACTACAGGAGACATAAGTTTTAATAATATTAATTTTATATGTGATTTTCAAAATTGACCTTAAAATGAGTTCAAGCTAATACATTAAGAAAATCAGTCCTTGTAACTATAAGAAGAAAAAAAAAAGCAATATATGTATTACATAAAGTATCTTTAAATATGTATTGATTTAGTGGATCAACTTAGTTGTCCTTTTATTTCAAATCACAGCATACACAAAATTAAACAGACTTGCCTTTCAAACTGTAATCACTTTTTTTTTTTTTTGGTACTGGGAATTGAACTCAGGGACACATGACCACTGAGCCACGTCCTAGCCCTATTTGTATTTTATTTAAAGACAGGTTCTCACTGAGTTGCTTAGCACCTCGCTTTTGCTGAGGTTGGCTTTGAACTCTTGATCCTTCTGCCTCAGCCTCCTGAGCTGCTGGGATTACAGGCGTGTGCCACTGTGCCTGGCTCTTTAAAAATTTTTAAAAACATATCTGACTAAATTTTTTCTTTTCTTTTTTCTTTCTTTTTCTGGTACCAGGGATTGAATCCAGAGCTTAACCACTAAGCCACGTCTCCAGCTCTTTTTTGTATTTTATTTAGAGACAGGGCCTTGCTGAGTTGCTTAGAGCCTTGATAAGTTGCTGAGGCTGGCTTTGAACTCGTGATCCTCCTGCCTCATCCTCCCATACCACTGGGATTATGGTGTATGCCATTGTACCTAGCCTAAATTAAGTTCCTGAGTAATCCACTGCTTGCCTTGATGGTACTGACCCCAAGTTACCCTTCGGTTATGAAGCTGGGATAAAATGTTACATGTATATCTCTATCTGAATAACAAGAGTCTCCTAGCTATACATCTCAATTACCTTGGGGAAACATTTAAAAATGTATGTCTCATTCCCATGCCAGATCCAAGGAATCAGTGTCAGGCTCACCAGGATAGTGACAGAGCCAGGTAGAAACTGGATCTCAGACCAAGAGTTTGAAACGAATGTTCTAGCAAAACATTTCTATAACAGCCTTACTTTATTTGTGTAATCAAATCAAATGTTACCGGCCAACATTTTCTCTAACCTAAAAGAGAGAGTGTATGAAAATTCGTCTACCTTTGTATTTTCTGGTTGCTTGATGAACTGAGAATATTCTATAAAAGGCAGTGTAATAAACCTGACCATTATGAAAAAAAAAAAAAAAATGCAAACTTTCCTAAACAGCTAAGGAAACCTCTTCCCTCTACCTCCTCTCTTTATCTGTTAGGGAGCCTGAAGTTGTGCACTGGCTTAAAAACAAAAAACAACAACCACAAAAAACCCAAAACAAACAAACCATAGAAAACTCTAAGAACATAGTATCATGGAAATCAACCAAGCAAATCAGTCAAGCAACACTGTGAAGGCAGTCATCTCAATGCAGGAATGAATAAGACTGGGCTGCTGTTTCCAGTTCATGGCTCAGGTATTTTCTGCACGCCAAGTAAACTGTGGGCCTGGGGGTGCTAGTAACCAACCACTGACATTTCCCATCTGCCACACCTATGCCACAATGCAATATAAAGGTGAAGTCTCTAGAGGCCCATATTACTGCTCTAGCAGATTAAGTGCAAGAACTTCATAAATAAAGTAAATAAAACATCAAATTTGGATATCTGAACACTTTTACTAATTTCTCTCATTTCTGCTCTCTATATCCAAAAGGTCAAAGACACCACTTCCTCATCCAAGTCATTTGGAAAACAAAACAAACGACAATAAAAAAGCACCAAAAACTCCCCCAAAACAAAAAAACCTATTCACTCTATTTGCCCATTTTGAATTCTATCACCTCTTTTTGCTAAAACCTTATACTTCTGAAAATTTCTGATGCTCAATTTTGCAAAGCTTCCCTACTACAATGTACTTACTGTAGTTCACTGTTATTTCCTAGAATTTGCATTCTGGAAATTAAAGAGCCCGATAACTACTGATTCTAACATTACATAAATTTGTTCTGTCTGTTCACAGTTGAATTTTTGTTTTTCAGTTGTTATCTTCAGAATTCTATGTATTACTTTCTGTGTGTGTGTGGTATTGGGGCTCAAAACCAGAGCCTTATGCAGGTTAGACAAGCGCTCTACCAGTGAGCTACTACATCCCCAGCCCTACATTACTTTCATTAGCAGAAAAAAAGGGTATGTGATTGTTTCTCTAAGAAATATATATAATGTAAGATTAAAAAGCTCTTTGGAAAGATTGATTATACAAGGCATATAATTTACACAAAATGAACATGGATAACTGAAAAACTAAGTTCCTTAATAGCATTTCTTAGGGCAGATTTCTTAGGGCATTCTAAATACTACAAAAAGATTATAAACATAAAATTTAACAGTTCCAGTTTTTCATTTTTATCCCCCTCCCACTGTGCACAATATGAACATACATATACAATATTCTCCAGAAAGTGCCTCCCAAGAAATTATTTAATAAATCATAAAAATCACACATTTCAGCAGCCATAAGAATTGTAGCATGAAAATTCCAAAAGGTCCAGCTTTTAGCAGCTGAGAGGTAGAAAATGTTTTACAAAGAAGTCCCATATCAAGAACTCTTGAGGGCGGGTGGCAGCAAGAAAAAAATATTTTAACTTGGGTGAATATAAACAATATCCAAATTAAAGTAAAATTCTTCATGAGTTCTCATTTAAAGAAATTTCCTGATATTTAAATTACAAACCTCTCCCTACATAAGGACAAAAGGTTTATATTGGCTTAACAATACTGAAAAAGAGTATGATACATATAATTGCAATAAACATCATAGCTCCTTTTGCTCCAAGCTAAATAATTCATTTGCATTCTAAAATTATCTGTTTTCATAAAGATTATTAAAATACAAATATGAAGAGGTTACCTGAAGTATAAAGCAAACAACTTGAGAAAATGGAGGTTAAAACCCTTGCAGAAAGCTTAATTTAACTTAAAAAAAAAAAAAAAAAAAAAAAACCACAAAACCATGGAGGTAAAGAACAAGATTAAACCGCACATCAAGTAGTCAATAAAAGTAGGATTTACTTTGCATCAACCCACATGAGCAAAATGCTACCGTAAGTTGATCACTGAACAGAGAATCACAAGTCCCAATGAGAGAGGGAGGTGTTTGAGAATAACAATCTGTAGAGGAATAATCCAAACAGCAAGAGAATTCTTTAACTCTCTCAAGTAAAAAAAGACGCCTGCACCACCTCTTGCCCCCTCCCTTGTACTTGTCTCAACATGATTGCCAATATGTTTGCATTCTTGAAAGTTCCAGGGGTCATAAAAACAGCATTGTAATAGCTGAATGACTTGCTTTCAACTTCTGTATCATGGATTCCATTCAAATTCACTGTCCTTTCTCTACCTGAGGTGGAGGTGCAGGTTTGCCATTAAGAGCCATCTGAAAAGGGGTAGTCTGGCCTGCAGGAGGCAAAGGGGCAGTCTTCAACTTCTTTGTACTAGTTTTGGATGGATGTTCCTCCTCCTCTTCATCAGAATCCTGAAGGCCATATTTAGAAAAATGGGAAACCTAAAGAAGAGTGGGGGAGAAACCAACAGCAAAATAAATTTTAATAGTGTTGTACTCAAAGGTTTCCAAAGTACCTGCCTTTGCAATCTTCTGGCACTATGTTTTTAAAAAGGGAAAGAAAAAAGAGACATGTTTACTTAAATGAAATGAAATGTTAGCTATCACAGTTGATTATTTTTCAAACATTGAGATGAGGTTTGGTGCATATACTAGTTGCTTATATAATGAAATGTATACAGATTTCATGTATGTGTGTGTGTATATATATACACACACACACACACACATACACACACACACACATACATATATATATATGCCATTTAATCATTTTTGAAGGTACTAGGGATTGAACCCAAAGGCACTCTAGCACCAAGCTACAACATTCCCAGACCTTTACTATTTTTTTATTTTTAAATTGTGCAACAGGGTCTCACCAAGTTGTCCTGGCTAATAATGAATTTGTGGTCCTCCTTCCTCAGCCTTCCAAATACTTGGGATTACAGATGTGTGCTACCATGCCTGCCTAAAATGCCATTTTAAATGCAATCATTAATATAGGAAAGGAGTCCATTAGTCATTACATATGCCTACATAAGGGCCTTCAACTTGTTAAATTATTAAACCAGATGAGAAAAAGAAGAAACCATTGGGTAAATCAAGTAAGGATAGGAATTAAATCTCTCCATTCCCCAAATCCTTTTTTAAAAATAACTTTTAAAATTGCCAATGGATCTTTTGTTTTTATTTTATTTATTTATATGTGGTGCTGGTATCGAATCTAGAGCCTTACACATGCCAGGCAGGTATTCCACCACCAAGCCACAACTCCAGCTCCCACAGAATCTTTTAAAGTTTAAAAAAAAAAGATTTGCTCTACCAAGGGGCAAAGAATTCTGATGTATTACGGAAATCATTAATATTGACATAAGCACACACACACCCCACACCCAAACCATATCTAAATGCTCACAGAAGGGGATAGAGGAATAATATGCCCATGAAGGCTAATAGCTTATTATTGCTGAGGTATTTTTTGTTTGTTTTGTTTTTTTGCAGTGCTGGGGATTGAACCCGCCTTGTGCTTGCAAGGCAGGCACTCTACTAACTGAGCTATATCCGCAGCCCTATTGCTGAGTTTTAACTAGGTGTGTAATTTAGAGTAAATCATGATGTATCTATCTCTACACCTATTTCCTAATTTATAAAAATAATGACACTTTAAGACAGGATTTCCTTCAACACAAATATTTTGTGATTCCAACTACACTTTATAAAATAAAATTAGAACTGGGTTAAGATGACTATACCTTAAACACCCAAGAACCAGTTTCGGGCCGGTACTCTTTGAACTGAGCTCCTTGCTTCCTTGAAACTGCTTCCAGTCTCCCCTCATAGTTGATATCGGCAAGTCGATCTGGGCTCTTTATTAAACAACGGGATGTTTTATCTGTTGGCCAAACACCATCCAACGTAACTTCAGCCTTCCTGTAAAGTATAACCAAGTAAATACTTCATATTTAAAACCAGAAAGACAACTAAAACCCATGTAACAACAAATAAAGGTAGCTATTTTGAAAGGTAGCTACTTTGAAATTATTCTGCAGTTGTTTAATAAAACTGATGTCTCCCCAAAGTAGTTAACCTTAAGAACTAGGAGTCACTTCCAACATCAAATAACTCAATATCTGGTTTCTAGAGTCAGACTGCAATTATTTCAAATTCATGGTGCATCAATTATTTCCAATCTAATTTTAGTAACACTTAAGTTATGAATACTTGATAAATGTTATTTAGATTATACTCTAATGTAACAACCAAGTCAGTGTCAGTCTCAGAAGTGCTGTGCTTAATAATAGTAAAAATAGTTGGTATGATTTATTAATAATAAATGTCGAATAAAATATCAAGAACATCCTGGTACTGACCATTATATGAGTGTGGAGATAAATAAAAGCTATGTAGATGATTTTTTACAATTTTTTTTAAATAATAAAAACATCTGACATGTAATTTAGCACCTTAACCATTTCTAACTGTACATTTTAGTAGTTAAGTATACTGCTATTGTTGTACAACCAACCTCCAGGACTTTCAGCTTATAAAACTGAAACTCTATGCCCCTGCTATGGTTTGCATACCCCACCCTCAAATTTTATGTGTTGAAATTAAATCCCTATTGTGAATTTAAAAGGGTGGAAATTTGATTCAATTTTGGTGTTTAGAATGATCAGGATTAGATAAGGTCTTTCAGTGGAATTCCCACAACTGAATCCTGGTGGGTTTGTAAGAAGAGAGAAACCAGAGAGATACACATATACACCTCTGCTCCCTGTTCTCTTGCCATGAGATGCCCTGTACTGCCTCAGGATTCTGCCAGCAAGAAGGCCACCACTATGTGATGCTTTCCAATTTGGGATCTTGAACTTCCAGGACAATGAGTCAAAACAAAACCTTTTTTTAACTCACAGAGTCTGGAGTATTATGCTATTGGCAATAGAAAATAAACTAATATATCAATAAATACCCCCCTATTTCTCACCCACCCCCAGCTCCTTGCAACCATCATTCTACTTTGTTTCTATGAATTTGACTTACCTAGATACTCAAAAGTAGAACCATACAGTATTTGTCTTT
Source organism: Glaucomys volans (assembly GCA_020662805.1). Lineage (NCBI taxonomy): Eukaryota > Metazoa > Chordata > Mammalia > Rodentia > Sciuridae > Glaucomys > Glaucomys volans. The sequence continues at coordinate 48,263 of JAJEJO010005758.1, forward strand.
TTTAGACTGGTTTATTTCATTTAGCATGATGTCCTCAAAGTTCATATATGCTATAACACGTCAGATTTTTTTTTTTTTTTGGGGGGGGGGGGGGGGGGGGGGGGGGGGTGTGGGGGGGTTTTATGGGGGGGCAATCACTGAGCCATATCCCCTGCCCTATTTGTTATTTTAAAGGGAAGGTCTCACTGTGTTGCTTGGTGCCTTAGTGCCTTGCTTTTGCTGAGCCTGGCTTTGAATTCACAATCATCCTATCTCAGCCTTCTGGGTCACTGGGATTAGGGTGGCTGAAAAATACTCTGTTGTATGTGTATACACATTATATTTATCCATTCATTTGTTAATGAGCATCTGAATTGTTTTCACTTTTTTGACTATTATGAATAAGTGCTATCATGAACATGAGTATGCAAGTATTTCTTTAAGATGATCTTCTTTCAATTCTTTTGTATACACAGTTGGTACATCCATGAATTTAATCAACCATAGGTCAAAAATATGCAGGCGAAAACAATCCAATGACATTTGTGGTGAACATTTTAAGACTTTTTCCTTTAGACTATCCCCTAAAAAATGCATATAAAAACTATTTACGTACCATTTATTCTATGTTAGGTATTTTAAGTAAGATAGACACAATTTGAACTTCTTGAAGAATGTGCGTAGGTTATTTGAAAATGCTATGCAATTTTATATTAGGGACTATACAATTAAAATTGTGGTAACCACGAGGAGTGGGGTTCTGGAACCAATCCTCCATGGATACCAAGGAAGGATTAAATGAACACCTTAACAATATTAAATCTTACAACCCATGAACATGGGATGTCTTTCCAGGTATATGTGTCTGCTGTAATTTCTTTCAGCAGTGTTTTATAGTTTTCAGTATAGAACTTTATTCTTTCTGATGCTACTGTAAATGAAATTTTCTTAACTTTATAAAGTTTTACTTTGAGGCAGATTCTCACTAAACTGCTCAGACTAGCCCTGAATTTTCAATACTCATGCCTCAGCCTCTGGAGTAGCTAGGATTATAGGCATGCGTCTCATTTAAACTTTCAAATAAAAGCAGAGAAATAATAAACACACTTACTATAGTAAGTCAAAAAAACCTAGCTACAGAAGAAAATATATATACAGGAACACATTCATGTTAATAGAAAAAAATTATAACTTAGTTAATTATTTTCTATATGTAATTAAATTCATACCTATTTAGTCCTTCACCCACAGGTGGTTTTTGGTTATCATCTAAGTAGACAATAACTTCTTTCCTTCGGATATGCACAATATCATCCAAATTTAGATTGGTCAAATTCACATCTCCTTCAAAATAGATAGAGCCATAACCTAGAAGTGCGAATAATAGTTAAAAATTCAACCTGAATGAGGAAGCAAATACCCACTTTTAATCTACAGTAATAAAATAACCAAAAGGGAAAAACAACTTAAAATAATGAATATTTAAAATCATCTAGCATTGTGGAGTAGGTGATTTCTACCATAGCATAGAAAGAATGGGGACAGAGGGAGTGACACCACTATTATCTGATGTAACACCTGCACTTTTAAAACACTTCTGCTAGCCTCATAAAACAACCTTCTTTTTTTTTTTTTTTTTTTTAAAAAAAAAACATGAGACACTTTCCCAACTCCTCTAATTTTATGAGACAGAGTCTCATTAAGTTGCTTTGGGCCTTGCTAAATTGCTGAGGCTGGCCTGGGACTTGCAGTCCTCCTTCCTCAGCCTCCCAAGTCACTGGGATTACAGGCATCAAAATAGTTTTCTTAAATCTTTTTCCAAACATCTGGCAAGGTGCTATATAAATGACCCTTAGTACTTAGCCTGCTATATGTAAATTAAATTGCTTAAGGGCACTCCTACTTTTTCAGAGGCACTAGGAATTGAACCCTGAGGACAAAGTTACATTCCCAGCCCTTTAAAAAAAATTGTTTTTTGAGTTATAGATGGACAGAATGCCTTTATTTTATGTGTTTATTTTTATGTGGTGCTGAGGATTAAACCCAGTGCCCAGAGGCAAGCGCTCTGCCACTGAGCTGCAGACCCAGCCCCATTCCCAGCCCACAAATTTGAGACAAGGTCTCACTAAACTGCCCAGGCTGGCTTCGAATTTAATATTCTCCTGACTCAGTCTGACAAATAGCTGGGATTATAGGTGTGGGCACCATGCCCAGTTTGCCTGAGATCTTTTTAAATACAATACAAAAAAGATGAGATTTCTCTTCTAAGAAAACAGAAGTTAGTTGTAAGAATAATAAAAAATTGAACCTAAGTATTAAACATTCTTTGTCTATTATTCAATTCTCTCAGTATGCCTTGTTATTTTCTTTAACTGTAGAAAACTGAAACAAGGCAAATAGTTACCAGCCCCAAATAGGCATAGCTACACCAATAGAATGTTATATTGTTCTAGGCTTTCTTGTTTTGTTACTTGTCAATCAACGTTTCTACTGTTCAGGACAAGGGAGACCTAAATGTAGGAAAAAATTAAGCTTCCCTTATAATAACATAACAAGGTCCAAACTCTGAATTATACACTAACTCCTGAACTCACACTTACCTTTACGACCAATGGTGAAGTCAGAGACAATGCACTCTCCTTTTTCATTGGTAATTTTGGCAAGATCATCCATAGATGGAATAGTGTAGTAACCAACCTTAGTGAGAACAATGCCTATGAAAGAAAGAAAATATTAATTGTGATTGTCTTTAGGTAGAGGAGTTCCCATAATATTTATTTAGTATTTTATTTATTAATTTTTTTCTATAAAGGGCTGGGGGGTGGAGCTCAGTGGTAGAGAACTTGCCAAGTATGCACAAGACACTGGGTTCAACCCTCAATACTGAGAAAGAACAAATAAAACACAACTACGAACTAAGCATTTTTAAAAAATTACCTGAGATATACAAGAGCTAAATTACTATTTAAAGAGAAAATATAAAAGAAGAAAACATTTTTCCAAACTATTCTTCGATCAAACACAAAGGAAAAACATTTTAAAAAAAAGGCTTCATGGCCAAAAATAGTGAAGAACACACAACATAACTGTGTAATAACAGAGCTGGGGATGAAGCTCAGAGGCAGAGTGCTTGCCTAGCATGTGTGAAAAGCCCTGGGTTCAATCCCCAGTACTGAAAAAACAAAAATTCAAACCCAGTGTGGTGGCACATGCCTAGAATCCCAGTGGCTAGGGAGGCTAAGGCAGGAGGATCTCAAGTTAAACCCAGACTCAGCAAAAGCAAGGGAGCACTAAGCAACTCAGTGAGATCCTGTCTCTAAATAAAATACAAAATAGGGCTGGGGCTGTGGTTCAGTGGTCGAGTGCTCATAATTTCAATTCCCAATACCACCCCCAAAAAAATAAATAAAAAAAAAATAATCAACCAAATAGATTTCAATGATACCTAAATGGTAACTGATGGCCCAAGGAAAAGAAATATTAAAGTAGAGAAGGGTTTTAGACTATAAAAAAAAAAGGGATCAAATGTAATGATAAGATTTAAAAACAAAACAAAACAAAAACAAAAAAAAACACCGCAGAACCCAAAGAAATTAGTGGTGGAACACTGGTATGCTTGCTCTAATCATTCCTTGTCCCATTTGCAGCTAGGTTATCAGGTTAGCTTGCTTTGAGAGAAAAGTATTTAAGGCTGACATCAGATCCAACTCCAGCCTCCAGCACAGTCCACTGGCATACTCGTTTCTTTACTGGCAAGGTTTAGAGGGTTGTTAGAATGTCCTAGGGAAGGGAGTTCTAAATTGAGTGGCAGGAAACAAGGTCAATGAGAAAATTAGAACCAATAAAAAATGTTTACTGGGTATTTGAAAAGAAGACATAATATAGTAATAAATTTGTACATGAAAATAGATACTTGAGATTATTTATGTAAAAGTACAATGTTGTTTACTGAGGAACCAAGTAAAAGGAAGCTATATATGAAAGCAATAAGATAACTAGGTAAAATTTTTATAGACATTCCAATCCAAATTTTCATTCACAGAGAAGGGTTAGACAAATGTGGCATACTTCTGCAATGGAAAACCACAGAGCAATAAAAAAGAATAAATTGTCAAATAGGCATCCTGGATGCACTCTCATAAAAATAATATTAAGTTAAAAAACAAAAAGCATATGAGAGCCTCTTTGTGTCAGGTGCAAGAATAGGCAAAAGTATGGATAGTGTGGAGGAAAATGGGACAGGAGGGAATGGGGGCAGGAAAAATAGTAGACTGAGACAGACAGTACTACCCTATGTAAATGTAAGATTATATGAACTGTGGGGGGGGGGAGGAAAAAGTAATCTGTGTGGCAGAAATTATAGAGTTGTGGCTGAATTCTGATCTACCAATGAAATTTTTAGGGTTTTTTTTTTTTTTTTTTTTTTTTAAAGTTCGCTGGGGTGTTGGATAATGGATATAGATGTATCAAAATTAATTGAAATGAACACTTAAAAATTGGAGTACATCTTTATTATATGTAAATTTTACCTGAGTTTAAAAAAATAAAAAAATCCCAATCTTATAGTCTACTTGTTTAATGGATTAGTTTTGGGGATTTTGAGTTAATAAAAATCACAGCAACAATTACCATCTGAATGTCCAGTGCAGGTCAGGAACTATGATCTCTCTCTACATATACCTAATCTAACTCAAATCTTGATAATTTAATATAGTAGAAAATAATCACTCTCATTTAAAAACTAATAAGTAATCTATCTGACTTTGCAAAGTTAGGGAACATATTATGACAATCTCTTTGGTTATGAAATTCGGTCCCTTAAACTACAACAGGATAATTAAATACATTCATTTTAACTATTTCAAAGGTAGATAATGTACATGAATCTTACCTGCTGGATGTAGATGATAAGCATTATTTTCTATTTCTTCTCTGTCATCTTGCAGTGACTCATCATGGAATGAGGTTTCCTCACTGCTTCCTTCCAGTCCATTTCGCAAAGCAACCCTCATGTTTAATGCAACAAATGTATCATCCACACTGTTGCTATTGTTGTGTTTACTTCCAGAATTCTCTGGGGTTTGAGGAATGGGTTTGGCAATAGGGTTAGTATAAAAACGCGATACAAGAGAATCATCATCTCCATCCTGCTGATGGTTCTCATCTACAGGTTTGCTCAGAAAACTAAATCTGAAAAGGGAGAAAAGAAGTAAGTAATGTAATAACTTCTTAATCAGTAACAATAACAACAACTAATCTTTACTGAGTCATTACTAAGTTATCTGGTAATGTTCTGCATAATTCCATATATTAAACATTATTTTGTATTTAAAGCAATCCTGTGAAATAGGTTATAATTACTATTTCTATGTTATAGAAGAGAAAACTTGAGGCAGCACAGAAAAATAAAATAACTTGTCCAACACTGCAAAGCTGTGAGTACCAGAGCTGAAATTTTAACATAGAAATCTACCTCTAGGGCCTACATCTTTTACTGCTCTCTTTTCATGAATAAATGGATCTCAGAATCTCAATTTTTGGTCTAAAACCAAAAAATGTGGGCTGGAGATATAGCTTAACAATGAAGTGCTAGCCTAGCATGAAGAAGACCTTGAGTTCAATTCCTAGTACTGCAAAAACCAAAATCAGTATGCTCTACTGTGTGGAAAAAAAATGGGTGGTGATTAATTTCAAGGTAAAATGCTGAAAAAATTTAGGACTTAATATTAAAATCTATATTTATCTACAAATCTATATTTATAGATTTTGGTATAGTCTATGTATGATGAAGTATAAGGATTTTTTTTACTTAAGTATTATGTTGAGTAGAGGAATACTAAATAATCTAAATCTAATGGATAACTAGTTTAATTATCTTAAATTCACTATAATGATTATACAGCCATTAAAAATGAGAAGGCAGACATACAAATACGGAAGGGCAACTATAATAAATGGAAATAAGCTGGTTGCAGAATATATCATTCATGCATAATTTTCACAATATATATCAACAAGAATGTATTTCTAAATCAACAAATTTCTTAAGTGGAAAAGTTATACCAAACTATTAATGATTAAATACTTTCACTTCCTCTTTTGTACGCTCTACACTGATTTTTTTTGCTCAGTTACATATAGTAAGTATCACTCTAATTATGCCAGACAAAAATACTACTTATTGTAGTGAGGGTGTCAGGTGTATACTAACCCTGTCTAAAGCAGTATGTACTGAAATCAAAGCAGTTTTGCAGAAATAAAAGAGAATTCCAATAATTTTATAGTTTAAGGTACTCAAGAAGTAAAAATATGGTTTAGTTTCTAGATACATCTAGGTTGTTATTCTTCCATGGAATATTCGCAAACCTTCACAAATTTTCATAAAATTCTAAGCTCAGAATGTCTTCAAAATGAGAACGGCTCTACAATAAAAGCAACATAAAACAATTAGCTTACCTCTCTCCGTTTTCTGGATAATCAGATGGTGAAGCTAGATCTTCTGAATCACGATTAACAGGAGAAAAGAGATTACTATTGTTAAGGTTCTTCAAAACCAACTTCTTGATGCTCTTCCTATAAAAAGAGATCAAAAGAAAAAGAAAAATAGAAGTCAATTATATAGTTATATCACAGACATCATCTTAAAAACTAGAGCCCAAAAGGATACTCTTATATACCAAAAGATGACCGAACAACTTGAATGTGATGGAACATGCCTATAATTCCATCTACTTGGGTGAGGCAGGAGATTGTAATTTCAAGGCCAGCCTGGACAAACTATCGAGACCCTATCTCAACATAAAAAAGGCCTGGGGAGGTAGCACCATGGTAGGATGCCCAGGGTTCAATCCTTAGTGCTGCCAAAAAGATCTAACAAGTTTCATTTGTAACTCTTCCTAGAAATGTATGATCAGAATGAATAGCCTCAATATATTATACTCTAATGGTGGGAAGAATAAAGCTAAGGACATTCAAATCAAAGTGGAAAATCCCCTTCCTCCTCTGAATCCCAAGAATGCTATCATGCACTTATCTAATTATCTATTAATACATGCCTTCACCCTCTTTAAGAGCTTTTTTCCTCTATTTTAGCAGTGAGTGTTTGACAGTCTCTTCCACAGAACTTAATATGGTGTCTTGAAGGAAAGAGGTCAACAGATACTTGTGACTAAATAAGAAAGATTTTTTAAAAAAAGACAATGAATGGAGTAAAAACTCCTGGTTTCTAATGAGAAAAGTAAACAGATACCTAAAAAGTAAAGGTTTATGTACAGCAGGTTTACTTCAAGAATTTCCTATTGTATACAAGATTTTTTTTTTTTTTTTTTTTTGGTACTTGGGATTGAACCCAGGGGTGTTTTACCACTCTGCTATATTCCCAGCACTTTAAAAATCTTTTTTTAAAGATAGTCTTGATAAGTCATTTATGGCCTAAGTTGCTAAGCCTGAACTCAAACTTTGTAATCCTACTGCCTCAGTCTCCAGAGTCATTGGGATGTCAGGTATGTCCCACCTTGCCCAGTTATTTTTCTCTCTCTCTTTCTTTCTTTCTTTCTTTCTTTCTTTCTTTCTTTTTTTTTTTTTTGTGCTGGGGATCGAACCCAGGGCCTTGTGCTTGCAAGGCAGGCCCTCTACCAAGTGAGCTACATCCCCAGCCCAGTTATTTTTCAATGATCTTAAACAGCACACGAATTTAAAAGAATCTCTTGGCAAGCATGCACAAGGTCCAGGATTCAATCCCAAGCATGTAAAAAAAAAAAAATGAATAAATTTTTCTGAAAAACAATAACATCATCCTCAAAGTCTAGGTACTGCCAGACAATTTTGTCAATATAACAACTGACACATAATAAAATATCCAAATGTAAAAGTAAACAAGACATTTCTTCAGAGAAGATAAATATTCAGTAAAGACATAATACACTCAACATCTTTAGTCATCAGGGAAATGTGAATCAAAACCCCAATGAGATGCCACATCATACTTGCTAGTGTAGCTATTCCAATCAAATAAAATGAAAAAATGACAAAATGAGCATTGTTGGTGTTGATGTGAAATGGTACAGCTGCTGGGAAGAGTTTGGCAGTTCTCCAAAAGTTAAACACAGAATTACCATTATGACCAACTCCATTCCTATGTATATACTCAAGTAAAAATAGGCACTTTTAGATACTAGTATGCCAACACTAACAACAGCCTTAATTCATGATATTTAAAATGCAGAAACACCCAAGTGTCCATCAACAGAAGAATAAATTTTAAAAAACATGGTATATTCGTACAACAGAATATAATTCAACCATAAAAAGGAACGAAGTCCTGGTACATTCTAAAACATGAATGAATCTTGAAATCATGCTAAGAGAAATAACCAGGACAAGAAAAATATGACTTGCTTTATATGAGGTATCTAGAATAGGCAAATTCATAAGAAAGTAAGCAAGAGGTTACCCAGGACCTTCCTGTTAAGAGAGAACAGGAAACTAATGCCTAATAGGTACAGAGTTTCTCTTTGGGATGATACAAAGTTCTGGAAATAGTGGTGATGATTATACAATATCATAAATGTCCTTGCTGTCACTGACTTGTATATGTAAAAATTGTTAAAATGGCAAGCTTCCGGGGATCCAAGATGGCGGACTAGAGGGAGACTGCATTACTTGTCATTCTGAAACTCAGAATTCAAGCAGAGGAAATAGTTTCTCTGCAAAGCAGACATCCCTGCCCACCGATCCCCTGTTGTTTACCCCATTCATCTGCCCCAATCACGTGCCATCTGCCAGCACATTAACTGCTTTTTGAGTGTGGATTGCTCACTGACCGCCACCTAACATCCAACCTTTGCCTGTTTGCTTACCCACAGCCCAACATCCACCTGCCAATCTTCTGCCATTAGATGGCAGATGCCCACAGACCACCAGCGGACTACTTCCTATCCACTGTTGCCTGGAAGTCCATTGTCACAGTACCCATGGTTTTGGTTAACCTGGCTGCGGCCATCCTGGGATAATAGCCAGGGCCTGCAGGATTGTTGTCATAGCTACTGCCAGTTCACGGCATGGGCACCCTGGTCTGGGGACTCAGGTCAGGGCCCTGAGATATGTTGGGGTACCTGCAGATCTGGTTGCACCTGAGGTCTTTCTGCTTAATGTGGTTGTGACTGCCATCTGGCTGCCTCTTGGAAGGGTCACTCCTTTGTGTGAGCACAACCCTGGTGGTCTCTGCAAGTTGAAAGGGCACTGATCTTGGGACTGCAGCAAGATAGGGCCTTGGGAAGCTAAAGCCCAGGTCCATCAGATAGCAGCTGGGTCTGTGTGGAGGAAAGTCAGAGACGAGGGGCTGTTCTAGTAGGTTTTAGAAACTGGAGAAAACTGGGCTCTTTCCAGCTCAGTGTGTCTTGGAGTATGCAGGGACAGAAGGGGCCAGCTACAATAAGTGGGAAGACAGTAAGAAGGTATGAGGACATCTTGCTACTACATCTGGCCCCCACTGGACCGGAGCTAACATCAGACAACCCCAACTATTGGCGGAAAAGGGAAGCTGAGAAATTTTTTGAAAGCCAACGGAAGCAATCATTAATTTTCCATTGAGACTTTCCTCTGTTTTTTTTTTTTTTTCTTTTCTCACCCTCTCTCATGCCTCTACCATCTTTAAATCCAAATACTTTTCATGCATCAATTTATTGAGGAATGGGATATGTGAATAGTATATGATAGCTTTGTTTTGTATTCTTATATTTTTACTTTCCTAAAAAAAAAAATCTAAACATATTTTTTTCTCTCACCTATGTGTCTCCCTGGATTCTCTTTCTCATGGCTCTCACACTAACAGCCAACCTCTATCAATTCTTCTCTTGCTCTTACTATAAATTTTTACCTCTATCCTCTCTCCCTCTCCCTTATAATCATCTCATCTAAAACCACTTCTGTTCCCTCATTGTCTATCATTTGAAACCATAAACCAGGTGTATTGTTTGCATTGGGTGCTGTTAATATCGATCTCCCCCTTAAAGGCGAGGTACTGGAAGCCTTCAGGGACACTATAAGACTACAGGATGGAATTTGTATTGCCTCAGCTCCATACCGCTAGATGAGAAGACACACACAACATGAAAAAAACAAGGGAACAAAGTGCCTCAAAAAACCCAAGATGTTCCAAAAACAGAATCCACAGACAAGAAAGTAGAAGAAATGTCAGAGGAGGAGGGCTGGGATTGAGGCTCAGTGGTAGAGCGCTCACCTAGCATGTGTGAGGACTCCTGTTTGATCCTCAGCAACACATAAAAATAAAATAAAGGTATTATGTCCCCCTACAACTAAAACAAAAAAAATTTTTTTTTTTAAAAAAGGTCAGAGAAGGAGTTTAGAAAATGCATAGATTGATCTTCGAAATAAAGGATGGCAATGGAGAGAAAATAGAGGAAGTGAAAGATCACATCAATAAAGAGGCAGAGATTATAAAAAGGAATAAAACAGAAATCCTCAAAATGAAGGAAACAATAAACCAAATTAAAAATTCAATGGAAAGTATCAACAAATAGACTAGACTACTTGGAAGACCCAACCACAGGCAATGAAGACAAAATATATACTCTTGGAAAATAAAGTTGACCGCACAGAGAAGATGGTAAGAAACCATTAATAGAATTTCCAAGAAATATGGGATAACGTGAAAAGACCAAATTTAAGACTTATTGGAATAGATGAAAACATGGAGATACAAACTAATGAATGCACAAGCCTTTCAATGTTGGAATATCAGAAAACTTCCCAAATCTAAAGAATTAAATGGAAAATAACTACAAGAGGCTTACAGGACCCCAAATGTACAAAATTACAGCAGAACCACAGCAAGGGACATTATAACAAGAATGACTAACATACAGAATAAGAATTAAATTTTAAAGACTGTGAGAAAAAAAAAATCAAATTACAGAGAGGGGTTTCAAAACCAATTCAGATCTCAGCTAATTTCTCAGCCAAGACTCAAAACTCCAGGAGCTCCTAGAATAACATATATCAAGCTCTGAAAGAAAATGGATGCCAACTGCAAATTTTATATCCAGCAAAATCAAGCTTCAGATTTGAAGATGAAATAAAAACCTTCCATGATAAACAAAAGTTAAAAGAATTTACAACTAGAAAGCCTGCACTATAGGACATTGTCAGCAAAATATTCTGTGAGGAGGAAATGAAAAAAGAAACAAACAAACAATGAAAACCAGCAAACGGAGGAACTACACTAAAGGAAAGGTCAATCAAAGGAGAAACTAAGTCAAGTTAAAAATCAGTAAGAAACCAAAATGATTGGGAATACAAATCATATATGAATAATAACCCTGAATGTTAATGGTCTAAACTCATCAATCAAAAGATGGACTGAGCCGGGTGTGGTGGCGCACGCCTGTAATCCAAGCGACTTGGGAGGCTGAGGCAGGAGGATCGCAAGTTCAAAGCCAGCCTCAGCAACTTAGCGAGGCCCTAAGCAACTCAGTGAGACTCTGTCTCTAAATAAAATACAAAATAGGGCTGGGGATGTGGCTCAGTGGCCGAGTGTCCCTGAGTTCAATCCCTGGTTTAAAAAAAAAAAAAAAAAAAAAAAAAAAGACTAAACAATATGCTATCTTCAAGAGACTCACTTCCTAGGAAAAGACATTCAGAGACTGAAGGAGAAAGGTTGGGAAAAAATGTATCACTCCCAAGGACAGCGTAAACAAGCAGGGGTTTTCATCCTTATATCAGACAAAGTGGACTTCAAACCAAACTTAGTCAGAAGGGATAAAGAAAGACATTTCATTCTGCTTAAGGGAATCATTCACCAACAAGACATAACAATATTAAATACGTATGCCCCAAACAATGGATCATCTACGTAAACCAAACAAATCCTTCTCAATTTTAAGAATCAAATAGACCACAACACAATAATACTGAGTGATTTTAACACACATCACTCACCACTGGATAGATCTTCTGAACAAAAACTAAACAAAGAGCCGGGTGTGGTGGCGCACGCCTGTAATCCAAGCAACTTGGGAGGCTGAGTCAGGAGGATCACAAGTTCAAAGCCAGGCTCAGCAACTTAGCGAGGTCCTAAGCAACTCAGTGAGACCCTGTCTCTAAATAAAATACAAAATAGGGCTGGGGATGTGGCTCAGTGGCCGAGTGCCGCCTGGGTTCAATCCCTGGTTCCAAAAAAAAAAAAAAAAAAAAAAAAACTAAACAAAGAAACTATAGAATTAAATAGTACAATCAATGATTTAGACTTAATGGATGTATATAGAGTATTTCACCAATCATCAAGCAAATACACTTTCTTCTCAGCAACACATGCAGCCCTGTCTAAAATAGACTATATGTTATGCCACAAAGTAACTCTCAGCAAATAGAAATACTATCCTGTATTCTATCAGATCATAATGGAATGAAACTAGAAATCAATGATAAAATAAAAAATAGAACCTACTGCAACAACTGGAGACTAAACAACATGCTACTGAGTGATGAATGGATAAAAGAAGAAATCAAGGAGGAAACAAAACAATACTTAGGGTAAACAAGAACACTTATACAACATATCAAAATCTCTGGGACCCTATGAAGGCAGTGCTAAAGAGCAAAGTTCATTGCATGAGCTCATACATTAAAAGAACAAAAAGTCAACAACTAAATGACCTAACGTTACATCTTAAAGCCCCTGAAAAAGAACAAAAAATCAATACCAAAAAGAGCAGAAGACAGGAAATAATTAAAATCAGAGCTGGAATCAATGAAATTGAAACAAAAGAAATAATTCAAAAAGTTGAGAAAACAAAAAGTTGGTTCTTTGAAAAAATAAGTAAAACTGATAAACCCTTAGCCACACAATAGAGAGAATTCAAATTACTAAAATTCGCGATGAAAAAGAAACATCAGCTGGGCGCGGTGGCACAGGCCTGTAATCCTAGCACTTGGGAGGCTGAGGTAGAAGAATCGCAAGCTCAAGGCCAGCCTCAGCAACTTAACAAGGCCCTAAGCAACTCATGAGACCCTGTCTCTAAATAAAATACAAAGTAGGGCTGGGGATGTGATTCAATGGTGGAGTGCCCCTGGGTTCAATCCTCAGTACCAAAAAAAAAAAAAAGAAAAAAAAGAAAAGAAAAAAAATATCATTTCAGTTACTACTGAAATACAGAAGATAATTAGAAACTATTTTTAAAATTTATACTAAAAGATGACAAACTTGAAGACACTGAGAAACTTCTAGAGACATATGATCTACCCAAACTGATGCAGGAGGACATACACAATTTAAACAGATCCATTTCAAAGAATGAAATAGAGGACGCCATCAAAAGCCTACCAATCAAGAGAAGCCCAGGACCACATGGATTCTCAGCCAAGTTCTATAAGACCTTCAAAGATGAATTAACACCAATACTCCTTCAAATTATTCCATGAAATAGAAAAGGAGGGAACTCTTCCAAACTCATTCTATGAGGCAAGTCTCACCCTTATACCAAAACAAGACAAAGACACATTAAGGCAACTTCAGACCAATATCTCTCATGAACATAGACACAAAAATTCTCAATAAAATTCTGCCAAATTGAATACAAAAACATACTAAAAAGATAGTGCACTACATTCAAGGGGGGGTCATCTCTGGAATGCAAGGATGGTTCAACATATAGAAATCAATAAACATAATTCATCACATCAATAGACTTAAAGACAAGAATCATGATTATCTCAATAGATGCAGAAAAAGTATTTGTCAAAAACAGCACCTCTTCATATTCAAAACAACTAGAAAAACTAGGGACAACAGGAACATACCTCAACATTGCAAAAACTATCTATGATAAGCCCATAGCCAACATCATTGTAAATGGAGAAAAATTGAAAGCATTTCCTCTAAGAACTGGAAAAACACAGGGATGCCCTCTTTTACCACTTCTATTCAAATTTGTCCTTGAAACTCTAGTCAGCAATTAGACAGATGAGAGAAATTAAAGGGATACGAATAGGAAAAGAACTCCAACTATCACCATTTGCCCACGACATGATTCTATATTTAGAAGATCCAGAAAATTCCACCAGAAAACTTCTAGAACTCATTAATGAATTCACCAAAGTAGGAGGATATAAAATGAATACCCATAAATCAAATGCATTTCTGTACATAAGTGACAAATCCATTGGAAGAGAAATTAGGAAAACTTCCCCATTCACAACAGCCTCAAAAACAATAAAATACTTGGGAATCAATCTAACAAAAGAGGTGAAAGATCTCTACAATGAAAACTACAGAACATTAAAGAAAGAAACTGAAGATCTTAGAGGACAGAAAGATCTCCCATGCTCTTGGTAGGCAGAATTAATATTGTCAAAATGGCCATACTAACAAACGTGTTATTCAGATTCAATGCCATTCCTATTAAAATTCCAATGACATTCTTTGTAGAAACAGAAAAAAATTAATCATGAAATTCATCTGGAAAAATAAGAGACCCAGAATAGCCAAGGTAATCCTTATCAAGAATAGTGAAGCAAGAGGCATCACACCACCAGACCTTAAACTATACTGTAGAGCAATAGTAACAAAAATGGCATGGTACTGGGACCAAAACAGACATGTAGATCAATGGTACAAAATAGAAGACACAGAGACAAACCCACATAAATACGGTTATCTCATACTAGACAGAGGGGCCAAAACTACACATTGAAGAAAAGATAGCCTATTCAACAAATTGTGCTGTGCTGGGAAAATTAGAAATCCATATGTAACAAAAGGAAATTAAACCTCTTTATTTCTCTCCTGCAGAAAAATCAACTCAAAGTGGATCAATGACTTCAGCACTAGAACAGAGACCCAGTGCTTAATAGAATTTCACCTATGTGCATTTGAAGAAAATGCCAATCAAAAATAAATACAGGATGGGCTGGGGCTCAGGTGGTAGAGTGCCTGCCTTGAAAGCACAAGGCCCTGGGTTCAATTCCCAGCACCGCCAAATAAATAAATAAATAAATAAAAATTAAATAAATAAAAATAAATAAATAAATAAACAAACAAACAAACAAACACAGGAGTGAAAGGAGAAGAGAATGGGGAAAGGAGGAGAAAAAGGTAAGGCGGGGATGGGAATTGAAAGCAAATTCATTGCAAGTGTTATTTTGTCAAAATGAACCGAAATACTATGTATAAATACTCCAATTTAAAAAAACAGGTGGGGGGACATACAAATTAAAAAAGACTTCAATAAATAGAAAAACATTCCATAATCTAAGAAAAAGGGGGGGGCAAGCTTTATATAGTGTTTCCCACATAAAAATTATGAAGTTACTGAGTGTGGTGGCGCACACCTATAATCCCAGCAACTCGGGAGGCTGAGGAGGCAGGAGGATCATGAGTTCAAAGCTAGCTTCAGCAACTTAGCAAGGCCCTAAGCAACTCAGTGAGACCCTGTCTCTAAATAAAATACAAAAAATAGGGCTAGGGATGTGGCTCAGTGGCCAAGTGCCCCTGAGTTCAATCCCTGGTTCCAAAAAAATAAAATTATGAAGTTAAAAAAAAAAAAGTAAAACAGAAGATAGAGGAACACATGTAAAGTCTCTTAAATATTAAAATGTAAGTTCAGGGAGATTGTAGATGTTTTCATATTTTCTTATGATATGTGAAGCCAAAGAAACTAGCTAAAAAATAAGCATGTATATACAAGTCCTAAATGATTTGTATAGCCTAACTTAAGTTCACTGAACCCAACAACTACAGAGTACACATTTTTCTTAAGTATGTACACATGGGACGCTTAAAACTAACATTACATCAAACCATTAAAGCAAGTTGTAATTTGATAACAAAAAGATAACTGTTTTTAATTATCTTTTTTTCTCTTCTCTCTTTTTTTTTTTGCAGTGCTGGGGATTGAACCCAGGGCCGTGTACTTACAAGGCAAGCACTCTACCAACTAAGCTATATCTCCAGCCCTAAGTATTCATTTAGAAAAATTTTACGTGGTGCTAAGGATTGAATCCAGTACCTCACTAGGTAAAGAGTTTACCACTGAGCTACAACCCCAGCCCCATAGGTTAACTTTTATTACATATATAAATTGTTAAAATCGTTCTATGTTATTGTTCTTAATCTCTTACTGTGCTTAGTTTATAAATTAAAATTTATCATAGGTGAAAGCACCCAGAAAACCACTCCGGACATGGAAACTCATGCAAGAGATTTTATTAAGCCGACAGGCAGAGTGTCTGCCTGCAGGGAGGAGTGGTGGGGGGAGAGAGAAAGAGTGAGACAGTGAGAGAGAGAGAGAGAGAGAGAGAGAGAGAGAGAGAGAGAGATAGAGATAGATAGAAAGAGAGAGGGCGGACGACCAGAGTGTCAGCTCTCAGGGCTGAGGGAGAGAGAAAAAATGGCCAGAGAGCTTCTCCTAAGTACTTTGAATTTCGTGGGCTAGTAGCAATTGGATCAATGACGTAAGAGGAGGTTCTTGGGCTAAGAATCTGGGTTGGAAGATGGGAGGGGGAGGAATACTTGCAGCAGCTGATGCCAATAATAGGCATGTATGAATGTATAGGAAAAACACAGTAAAGATACAGTTCTGTAGAAGTATCTACAGTTTCAGATTTCCACTGGAGGTCATGAAACTGAATCCCCACTGAGAAAAAAGAACTATTATTCTGGAAAGAAGAACAACTGAAAATCAAGGACCTAAGTATCCATTTAGAGAAAGGACAAATACAAAAGGGGGGACGGAGAAGGAACTAAGACTAAATAAAAAATATTAATGAAGAAAATATAATGCAAATTAATGAACAAAAATAATCACAGAATAGTGAATATCAATAATGCTAAAAGTTAGTTCTTTGAAAAGACCGATTAAACTGGTAGATTCCTGATCAAACTGAAAAAAAGAGAAAGCACAAAATCATCAATCTAGGAAACCTCTACAGATTCTACCAACTTAAAAATATAAGGTTATTTTTAAGACAACCTATGCCAATAAATTCGACATTTTAATTAGGTGAAATAATTACTTTAAAAATACAAATTGCAAAATGTAACTCAAAAAAGTAAAAAAGCTATAGCTAGGCTTGGTGGCACATGCTTGTAATCCCAGTGGCTCAGGAGGCTGAGGCAGGAGGACTGTAAGTTCAAGGTCAGCCTCAGTGAATTAGAAAGGCTCTAAGCAACTTAGTGAGACCCTATCTCAAAATTTTAAAAAATAATAATAAAAAGGTCTGGGGGATGTGGTTCAGGACTGACCCTGGTTCAGACTCTGGTACTCCACAAAAAATATACATTAAAAAAAAAAAAAAAAAGACAAAAAACCCAAAACTGAATGGTCTTATAACTTTTAAATAAATTATGTCAATTCATTTTTTTAAAAAGCCTTCCTATAAATACTTCTTTAGGCTTATATATCTTCATACTACTCAGAACAGCAACTTAAAAATTTATAAGCTATTTATTTATGGAAACAGCTTAATTATGTTTGGAACACACTTGACTGGAAAATTAAAACCATAAAAAAATAAAATCATGGATAAGGGGAAGACTACAGTATTAAATTCTAGAAAGCTGATAGCAGAAACTGGAAAGATCTTTCTAATCTCCACACTTTCTTATTTCTTTGGTTAGATGATCACAAGTCTTTTTCTTTTTTTAAGACAGGATTTTGTTATGGCCCTGAGCTCCTGTGCTCAAGTGATCCTCCTTGCCTCAGTCTTCCAAGAAGGTGGGTTACACCCTGTTTTAGAAGATCACTATTTCTAAACCCCTCCCCTTCTTCCCATGAGTGGTTACAAGAAAACTGGCAGATTCCCTATTATGGTTCAGTTCCTTTGGTACCTCCTAAGAGCCACATTCATATGTTCATCATTTATTGATCATTTACTATATTGTAGGAACTATTCTAGGCACATTGAATTAGAGGAAAAAATTTTAAAAATATAAAAAGTTCCCTGCCTATGTAGTTTATGTTCTAGAGGGAGAAAATTGACAAAAGCCAAATATAAAATAAAAGTACACCTACACTCAATCCTCAGGACCAAAGTAGCATAGGTGTAATTTAAAACAGGGTGGCCAGAGAACCCTTCATTGAGGTGACATGTGAGTTAAGAGTGAGAGGATTAGTTATATGGATATCTGTGGAAAAGTGAACAACTGGGGCACGAGCATGTCTATCCTGTTCTTTTTATTTTTTGAAACCAGGGATTGAATTCAGGGACACTTGTCCACTGAGCCACATTCCCAACCTTATTTTGTACTTTATTTAGAGACAGGGTCTCACTGAATTGCTTAGGGTCTCGCTAAATTGCTGAGGCTGGCTTTGAACTCGTGATCCTCCTGCCTCAGCCTCCCGAGTTGCTGGGATTACAGGTGTGCGCCACCACACCCAGCTAAGGACAAGGTTTTTTTTTTTTGAGGTGCTGGAGATTGAACCTAGGGCCTTATGCTTGCGAGGCAGGCACTCTACCAACTGAGCTATATCCCCAGAACTGTTTGTTTTCGAAGTGATTTTTTTTTTTTTTTATCTTACTCTCTTAGGATTCTGTTATTTTTTTAAAAGCAAGGATCTTATTGCAAGGAGGCAGTAAGATTAAAGCGGAATAAGCAACAGAGATTAGTAGAGAGTAGTAGACATGTTCAGATAGATAATGGAAGGCTAGATCTTGTAGGGCCTTATATGCCATTCTAAGGACTCTCACTCTGAATAACGTGAATTATCTCAGGGTTCTGTAAAGCAGAGTGACAGAAAATAACTTGTGCTTCAAAAGCATCACTGTGGTACCTATGTTTAGCCCTGAATGCAAAAGAGTAAGGGTATAAGCAGAAACATCAGTTAGGAGGACATTACAGTAATTCTGATAAGAAATGGCAGTGTAATAACTGTTAGATTGGGGTAATAACTGTTAGATTGGGGTAATAACTGTTAATGTGATGAGAACTGATCAAATATGGAGTAATTACTGAAGGTAAAACCAGGAGGATTTGTTAACAGCTTGGATAAGGAATGTGAGAACAAGTTGAGGAACACTCCAAAGTTCCTGACTAAAATGAGAGAAATGCAATTATCTGAGACAGAGAGGGCTCGGGGTGGAAGGGAACTGAGGTGAAATTTAGGGTATTCAGTATTGGGCGTTTATTTTGAAATAAAGGCCTACTTGACGTCTCAATGATGTAGAATAGGGCTGAATGTAAGAATCTGGAGAGGCTGGATGTGATAGTGCATTCCTGAAATCTCTGACTGACTAGGGAGACGGAGGCAGGAGCATGCCAAGTTCAAAGCCAGTCTCATCAAATTAACAAGTCCTTAGGTAACTTAGAAAGACCATCTCAAAATAAAAAAATAAAAAGTTATGAAATCCTGCTACCTAAATAAATGAATAAATGAATGAATGAATAAATAAATAAATCTGGAGAACTATGTTTCACCTATAGGTAAAAATTTGGGAACCATAAGACAATAATGATATTTAAAGACAGATGAAATAAAAGAACTTTGGAAGTGAGCACAGATAAAATGAGTTCAAAAACTGGGTCAGAGGAATGAGGTTGGGAAGAACAGAGATCAGCAAAGAAGACCCAGAAGGCATGATCAGAGAGGTAGAAAATTAAGGAAAAAGGAACAGATCAACTATATGAAAAGTATCTGACACACAAAAAAAATTGCTGACAGCAAATCCACAGAAGTGAACCAATGAGGACGTGCAGTATTAAGAGTAAAATGGGTGCAGCTTTGCCAGGTGCAGTGGCATATGCCTGTTAATTCTAGCAACTTGGGAAGATGAGGCAGAAGGACTGAAAGTTCAAGGCTGGCCTTAACAACTTAGTGTGACCCTGTCTCAGGGTGAAAAATAAAACGGGCTGGTGATGTAGCTCAGTGGTAAAGCAGCCCTGGGTTCAATCCCTGATTTAAAAAAAAAAAAAAAAAAAAAAAAGTATAAAATTTATGCCCTCCTACCCTAATCCTATAAGACCTTGTAAGTCTTATGACTTACAAGTAATGAATTCTTACTTGTCCAAAGATTACTAAAAGAAAAAAAGGCCATGTTTCTTTTTCTGATTCAAGTACATATTCTTTTTAAAAAGCCTTTATGTGTCTGCTACTTATTTAGGAAAATAATCCAGAAAAGAAATTCCCTGATATTCCCTCTTCTAATGTGACATGCTGCCAATGGCTTGGTGTATAATTTTCTTCAGCTAAATGATACCCTAGATTGGTATACACATGGAGAAAAGTTTATTAATAACTCTTCTACATAGTTTCCTGTATTTTTTTTCCTGTTTTATTGTTGGTTCTATTTATCTGCATATAATTCTTAATTCCTGGGAAAAAAATGGAAAGAAAGGAAAGGAAAGGAAGGAAGGAA
>JAJEJO010005758.1:68711-104149 GCA_020662805.1 Glaucomys volans
ATGCTAGGCAAGTACTTGCCTAGCATGCAGTAGACCCTGGGTTCTTTCCCCCAGCACTGTATACCACTGAGCTACAGCCTTATTCCCCTGACTTTTTGTTTATACAGAGAAAAAGAGTACTAATTTCTGAAAAAAATAAAATTTAGCCATGCATTTGTAAAACCAGAAGCATATTCATTAAAACCTTTGTACATCAACTATGGTTACCCCTGAGTGACTGAATCATTTTAATTCTTGTGATGTCTTTTTTTAAAAAAGTGAACTATATTATATTTGTAGTAATTTAAATAATCTTATTTTATATTGTTTGTATTGATATTTTATAGTTATGTTAACAAAAAATAAACTTATGGGCTGGAGATGTAGTTCAGTTGGTAAAATGCTTGCCTTGCAAGCACAAGGCCCTGGTTTCAATCCCCAGCATCGCAAAAAAAATAAATAAATAAATAAATAAATAAACTCACTTGGGCATGAATGCTCCATTGGCTAAGGATGGTTCGTCATCATCCAGCCCATCAAAGAGATGTGATTTGGCTGTGCCTGTTGTTTGTAAAGCCTTTGGACGGACTCTAGTGGCAGGTCGGGGTGTCAGTTTATAATGAGTAGGTGTAGTAAGAGCCTTCTGGGCTGCTGGATTTGTTGGTTTCAATCTCTGAAAAACAAAAGAAAAGCATCAAAGGAAATCCAAAGACAGAGTTCAAACCTAAGTTTTACCAGACCTGCTGGATACCTCTTGAAGTCTCAGCTCCCTTAAAATAAAGATGTTAACACCAAACATTGTATGTATGCATGAATGTAAATGGAACTAATTTTCTCTTTAACTGATCTTTTATTGAGCTCTCAAGCTCCCATTTTGACTAATCTTGTCTGACATGTTTTAAAATGTCACAGAGAAGCCGTGTGTGGTGGCACACACCTGAGGCAGGAGGACTGCAAGTTCAGCAACTTATCAAAACCCTGTCTCAAAAATTAAAAAAGGGAGCCAGGCATGGTGACGCATGCCTATAATCCCAGCCGTTAGGGAGGCTGAGGCAGGAGGATCACGGGTTCAAAGCAGGCCTCAGCAAGGGCAAGGAACTAAGCAACTCAGTGAGACCCTGTCTCTAAATAAAATACAAAACAGGGCTGGGGATGTGGCTCAATGGCCAAGTGCCCCTGAGTTCAATCCCTGGTTCCATAAATAAATAAATACATAAATAAAGAAAGAAAAGAAAAGGAAAGGAAAGAAAAGAAAAGAAAAGAAAAGAAAAGAAAAGAAAAGTGCTAGGGACGTGGTTCAGTGATTAAGCGTCCCTAGGTTCAATCCCTGGTACTAAATAAATAAATGCCATTGAGATACTGGACTTGCAAAGTACTTTATAATTAAAATGGATTAATATAACATATTATTAATATGCTGTCCATTTACCTCATACTATGAAAGAGAATTTAGCTTCTAACAGTTTTGCTCTGTAAAACAAGGATGACAATATTTTATATTCATTTAAAAAAAAACATGGTACCAAAAAATTCTAATCCAGGTTGTTTTTTTTTTTGGTGTTGCTAGGGATTGAACCCAGAACTTTGGGCATACTAGGTGGGTGTCCTACTACTGAGCTATATCCTTAGCCCCACAATTACTTTTTAAAAAATTTGTTCTAATTAGTTATACATGATAGCAAAATGCATTTTGACTCATTGTACACAAATGGAGCACAACTTTTCGTTTCTCTGGTTGTATACCACAATTACTTTTTTTTTTTTAAAGACAATATTCATTTATTGCTCAAATGCTTTTAATGGAGGACAATGGAACAAAATAAACTTTTTGTTCTCCCCACAATACACAGAAGGGTTATCAAACCACTCAAGTTTAAAATTCTTTCCCGAGTACAACATCACTTTTTTCTTTCAGTTACTAATTAAGTATAAATTTTTATTTTACTTTTTAAATTTGTTCAGCTATTTCATTGTTGCCTTTAATATGCTACAACAGGGCTCACAATTACTCTTTAAATTGAAGTAAATTCATGGTTCAAGAAAAACCGAGATCCAGCCATGAATTTCTATACAATCCATTCTGTAAATAAGAACAGATATCAGTTTACATTTATCCATCTCTTAATAAATATTAATAACTACCCTGAGTTAAACATTAAGCATTGGGAATAGCTATTTTCCCTGATTAGTAAGGAAATTAAGATTTCTGGCTAGTTTAGATGGAACCTCTTCTAATGTTTCTGCAGCACCTTCAGGATATTCTACATTTATTTTCCTAAACACTTTATAAGATTACCTAACTTAAATAACAATGTCCAGCACATTAAGCCTGTCACATTTTATTCTTGTCTTTCTAGTGAAGACTATTCACTTGTCAGTTGCCAAGAACTTTCCCAAACCTTCTACAATTTGGTGACTTTGCTTGAAATATTGTGACCTATATATTTATCAATTTCTACATTACTTATCAAAAAAGTTAAATTTTACTTCTTGACATGTCTCACCAAATTTACCCAAATATCTATGTTCTTCCCTTTATCATATTTAAAAGTTTTTATTAAGATAAAACTCTGGTGAAATAAAATTTACCATTTCGACACATACAATCCAGGGGTTTCTAATTTATATGTAAGGATGTATAATCATCATCATTATATAAATCCAGAACATTTCCATTACTTCAAAAAGAAAACATATACCTTCCAATTTCTCCCTTTATCCTTTGTAAACCATGAATCTGCCTTCTTTTTCTGTGGACTTGTCTGTCTGGGTCGGTCATGGTACTATAAATGAATTCATATGGTCTCCTGTCTGGCTCCTCTTATGTAGTGTGATTTCAATGGTTACAGGAACATAGCATTTGTTCCTGTATATGATGTTCCACTGTATATATAACTTTTTTTTTTTTTTTTTTTTTTGCAGTGCTGGGGATTGAACTCAGGGCCTTGTGCTTGCAAGGCAGGCACTCTACCAACTGAGCTATATCCCCAGCCTATATAACATTTTGTTTACCCATTCATCAGCTGATGGACTCTTCTATCACTGCACATACTATATTCTTAGAATACATTTAAATGCTTACAGGTCTGATCTTCCTCACAGTACAACAAAGACTTAGAAAATAAGTTTTTATTTTTTTATTTTGTTTTTAAAAATATTTTTTTAGTTGTAGGTGAACATAATACCTTTTTAAATTTATTTTTATGTGGTGCTGAGGATCAAACCCAGTGCCTCACATGTGAAATCACTAGGCAAGTGCTCTACCATTGAACTACAACTCCAGCCCCTTCTTATTTATTTTCATTTTGTATCCCCTAGCACTGTTCAGAGCACCTAGTCTATATTTAGGTACCA
Source organism: Glaucomys volans (assembly GCA_020662805.1). Lineage (NCBI taxonomy): Eukaryota > Metazoa > Chordata > Mammalia > Rodentia > Sciuridae > Glaucomys > Glaucomys volans. The sequence goes on from JAJEJO010005758.1 coordinate 72,045, forward strand.
TGCTGCATAAATGATTAAATAAAATCTGTACACTGGGCAACTTTTTATGAGCCAGGTATGCATAATTTCTTTAATCCTCAAAGCCAAACAGATAAAAGATTCAGATAGGAAAAAATGACATTCTCAAAAACCTCACAGATTTGAAGTGAGATATTTGAAAACAAATATCAAACAGACCAAAAATTAACACCACCCCACAGTCATTAAAAATCATTTCAGGCTGGGTATGTAGCTTAGCATATAGCACTGGGTAGTGGCTGAGCACTTGCTTAGCGTGTATAAGTCCCCTGGGTTTGATTCAGTGGATTACAAAAACAAAACAAAACAAAAACAAGTGTTAGTTGCCAGATGCATAAGAGACAATGCTATACAGAAATCAGGAGGTAAGATTTTGATTTTGCCACTTAAGAGAACTCTGATTTTAGATAGTCACCCTGTATGAGCCTTAGTTTGCTTAACTATAAATGAGACTAATATTTGCCTGGTTTTAGGACTTAACCCTAGTCACATGCTGTAGTGCATGCTTGTAATCCCAGTGGCTCAGGAAGCTGAGACAGAGATCACAAGTTCAAGGCCAGCCTCAGCAACTTAGTAATTAAGGCTCTAATCAACATAATGAGACCTGTCCTAGAATAAAAAATAAAAAGGGTTGGATATCTAGATCAGTGGTAAATTGCCCCTGGATTAAATCTCCAGTACCCCCCCTCCTGCCCCCAAAAACAAAAACTAAAAAAACAAACCTCAGCCCTGCCCTTCAGTCACTTGATTCTTCCATTTTTTTGTCATGCTGTCATTTTTTGTCATACAGAAAAAACAATTACTCCTGATCTGTGGAAAAGTACACAAAAAAATGTGTCTTAAAAAAATCAGTTAAAGCGATCCCTGGCACACCGCTTTTAGGTGTATGGGTGGTTGTCGCTGGCCAGCTAAAATAAAGGCTTCTTTTGGCTTAAAAGAAAAAAAAAAAATCAGTTAAAAACCGGGCGTGGTGGCGCACGCCTGTAATCCTAGCAACTCGGGAAACTGAGGCAGGAGGATTTCGAGTTCAAAGCCAGCCCCAGCAACTTAACAAGGCCCTAAGCAACTCCGTGAGACCCTGTCTCTAAATAAAATACAAAATAGGGCTGGGGATGTGGCTCTGTGGCTGAGTGCCCCTGAGTTCAATCCCCAGTTCAAAAAACAAAAAAAAAATTAATTACAGCTGGGCAGGTTGGTGCATGCCTATAATGCCAGGTACTCGTGAGGCTCAGGCAGGACTGTAATTTCAATGACAGCCTGAGTAACTTAGATAGATCCTGTCTTAAAATAAAAATATCTTTAATTTTAAAAAAGAAAGAAAATCTAAAAGGGCAGACTCAATTGTAAAGTCCTTGCCTAACATGTGTGAAGCCATGGATTTAATCCCTACTACTGTTAAATTAAATTATACCTAGACTCGCTTAATCTTTATATCTTAATCTATGTAGCCAAGAATTCTGCACATTCAATTTCTCTCTCTTCTTTTTTTATTAATTTTTTTTAAATTTTTACAGACTTCATTGTGATTCATTGTACACAAATGGGCAGTTTCTCTTTCTCTGAGAAAATATTTTACAGACACATCCTTAATATACTTCCTTTGATTATGCTCAGGTCCAACTAATGGTCATGCCTCTGTTTGGGTTCTTCACTGCATATGCTGGGTCATAGGTTCACTTGGGCTCCAAGTGAGTCCAAAGACCTGTTTGACAACCCCCCCATTCAAAGTCCCTAACTGCCGCATGAGTGCTTAAAAACAGATAGCACCTGAAGGTTGCTGTGTACCCCACAAAAGGAGGGAAGCACCTCCAGTGGATGAGAGCTGTTAATGTGACCATTTTATGCACCTCTCTGTTTTTATCTACAGGACCATAACCTTCTCTACACATCTTGCATCTTCTTCTATACCCTTTTACAGCTTGCCTAAGTGATCAGGGTGGGATGGTGTTGGGGCAGCGCTGACCAGAAAATTAAGAGAAGGACTTAACATTGTTTTAGAGATGCACTGTACCCTGTTTCCCCATTACCTAGCTCAGGAAGGGTTAGGGCACTGGCTAGATCAAAGCCATGTGATACTGCACAGCTCTATTGAGGAGCCAGCTGTGACCTGGAGCTTGCACAGTTAGAATTCAAAGCATGGGAAGCTGGTGGAGCTGGGCAGGCAGTGGATACCACTGGAGCTCTGGACAAGGCTTTGCTGCTACTTCTGGGCAAAACAGAGACCCATAGCCATAAAATTGTCCTAGGAGGAAGTCATACTTAGGATGTGCCCTAGACTGTGTGGGACCTGGTTAGGGCCTGCAGGAAGGCTATCCTTAGAGACTCTGGATTTCATTCTGGACCAGAGCTCTTCCAGAGCTGAGACATGAGACAAAGAGACCAGGTAGGGGATCTATCAATGACTAGAGTTTATGCTGGGGTGTCTCACTTCAGACCCAAAATGTCTAAATACCAGAAACCACCTTGGTACCAACCTGCATCTCTACTTACTTATGAACACTAGACATTGAAATGCATACGTCTAACACTGCATATACTTTACTAGGTAACTGTGGTACCTCTGATGAAATACCTTCTTTTTTAGTCTCCTCCAAAAAAAGAAAAAAAAAAAATTACCTCTTCTTTCTTCTTAGGGTCTGACATAGGATTCCGGAAGAGTGGGGAGTCTCCAAAAGGTGAGTAAGTTAAACTATTGAGATGCTGTTGGAGAACAGCCTGCTGGGCAGCAGAAGCATTTGGATCTGTCAAAGCTTTTCAAAAAAAGAAAAGGGGAAACAATGTCAGTCCAAGAATACAATGCATTTACATCAGAGAACTCAGCCCTCTATTTGGGGATGAGCTCTTCAAAATATTCACATTCACTCAATGGCACTACAGGTTGGGAGGAAGCAAATTCTGGGAAAAAAAATCATGAATTAAATAAACTAAATAGTTAAAGACATGAAGAGTCAATTTCATAAGGGATATTACAAATAAAAATTCATTGAGAAGGTATCCATTATCACTATTAATCCAAAAAATGCAAATTAGAACAACTGCAAAGGAGTATTTTATACCTACCTATCAATGGCACAACTGTATAAAAAGTTATAGCCTTTAACCTCTATAAACATTAAAGAATAGTTTAATCTGCCTAAAAGAAACAATGACAATATACAGACCAAGTACTGCTTTAATCATTTTTATTTCTAATTTTTTAGTACTAGAGATTGAGCCCAAGGGTGTTCTACTACTGAGCTACATCCCCAGTTCGTTTTATTTTGAGACAGGGTCTCACTAGGTTGCCCAGCCTGGCCTTGAACTTGTGATCCTCTTGCTACAGCCTACTGAATCAATGGGATTCTTTTTCTTTTTTTCTTTTTTTGGAACTGGGGATTGAACCCAGGGGCACTCGGCCACTGAACCACATCCCCAGCCCTATTTTGTATTTTATTATTTAGAGACAGGGTCTCACTGAGTTGCTTAGGGCCTCACTAAGTTGCTGGGGCTGGCTTTGAACTTGTGATCCTCCTGACTCAGCCTCCTGAGTCACTTGGATTACAGGCGTGCGCCACAGCGCCCAGCATGATTATTTTTAATAATTAATTTTAAATACAGAAATTTAAACCAAGGACTTAAGTGGAAATAAAGCAGAGAAATATTCCCAAGTGTTCACTGCCCATTATCTGTATCAGTCAAGATGGAGAAATAGCATGTGTCCCTACATTGCTAATGGTTATAAAAATCATAAGTTATAGTTACTAAAAATCAGAATGACTGTTTCACTACAGAAATATGAAAGTATCTTTGGTTTAATAAGTGAAAATCCCACAATTTTTTTTTTCTTAAGCCAGGTGTGGTGGCACACACCTGTAATCCCAGCTACTTGGGAGGGTAAGGCAGGAAGATCACAAATTCAAGGCCACCAGGGGCAACTCAGCAAGACCCAATATCAATAAAAAGGGCCTAAGGGTGTAGCTGAGTAGAAGAACATGAAGTATGAAGTTCAAGTCCTAGTACCACCAAAAGACAACCAAAAAAAAAAGGTTTTAAAGAGGCTACAAGCATAGCTTCTGGAGAGTATGTGCTTAGCGTGCACAAAATCCCAGCAAACCACCCCCCAAAAAAGTTTTTTTTTTCCACTAAGGATATAAAGAAAGATGGCGGCATGCAAGCAGTGAAAATGAATAAGACATTCTTATTCTTATATATTTATTACTATTTTCTCTCACATTGTAAGAGGAAACATCTGTTATCAGTTGCAGAGAACAGAGTGAACAGACAAAAGAATGAAGACTATATTCATGACCTACAACTGTACAATTCATAAAAAAAAATCCCTATCTGCAATACATCGACTGATGAAGAAACCTCTTTGCAAGATAAATTTTTCCAAAAATACTAATCAAATAACAAATCACAACTCACTTTAGAAATAAAAAATACTATTTTTTTTTCTTTTTATAAACATTTAGAAATAGGCTAAGGTCAAAATATATTATGGTAGTTCACCTTAAAGGAGTGTTGTAAACAAAGCATTTTGAAATTTCTCAAAATGGAGGGAAAAAACAAAATCAACCACAGTAACAACAACAAAAAACAGAATAGAAAGCTACAACTAAATTAATGAAACTAGGAGTATATCCACATTAGTCAAATGAAACTTTCTTTAAATTGGATATATTCATTAAATACTAAAAAATTCTATGTTGGTATTTAGAGAGTACAAATTTGACCTGGGTATTAAAATCCAGAGAAGTTAATTTAAAGAACACAGAACAAATCACCTGTATTCAGAAAGTTCCTAAACCCAATTTGAGACCATAGGCAAGCAAAAAGTATATTAAAAAGGTTCTTTTGATACCAGTATTACAAACAGCAGAGCACAGTGTTATTGTGGGACCTATACAAGGAGACTAAGACAAATTTTTATACAACTCTTAATCTTTACTAGTCACTTTGTTACTTGAGAGTCATTTATTCATTTAAAAAACTTTGACCACTAACAATTAATCCCACATGTAAGAAGTATAGGCCACACTACCTGTACTTGCTCAAAAAAAAAAAAAAAAAAAAAAGAGGGCTGGGTAAGTGGTATACGCCTGACAGGAGGACTACAAGTTCAAAGCCAACCTCAGCAACAATGAGGCTCTAAGTAACTCAGTGAGACTGTGTTTCTAAACAAAATATAAAATAAGGCTGGGGAAGTGGCTCAGGGGTTGAGTGTCCCTGAGTTCAACCCCCCACACCAAAAAAATGAATAAAAGTTTCCTTTAACAAACCCAAACAATTAGGAAAGTGTGTGAACATTTTTATTTTCATATTATAAATATTAAATTTCCTCTATGTTAACTGTATTATTGAAAAATACAGAAAACAAAGTTGATTATATTGGCAAAAATACAAACAAGTAAGCACTAGTTAAGAGCTACTACTCCTTGTGCTATACTCAATTCTTGTCCTAACAATTCGAAAACATAACTAAAGAACAAAATTGTAACCAAATGATTACAGGGATAGGAAAAAGTAGAAAAACCAAGTCCTATGATAACACAGAAGAAACTTAACGATATTTTATCTGGAAGAAAAGAGAATAGGTTTCCACAAAGGAATTATATCAGGCTGGTTTTTCTTAGCTTTAGGAAATATAAGAACTACTACTGGGTGGAAAGTCTATGGAGGCAGGTTTAGTCTGAACAGAACTAACAGACCTGACTACCCTGTAAAGAAAGGAAGTCATCATAACCAAGGTTTTTAAGACAAAGTTCTCCCTGCAATAAGGGTGGACTCACAAAAGCTCTAAAATACCTTCCAACTAAGATTCAGTGGTACAAAGAGCTATGTTCTAAAATCAATAATTTTGAGTGAACAGTAATATTAATAGAAAAATAATCAGGAATCTGTAATTGGCTGAGGAAAAATATACAGATCATTGAAAAACAGTCAAGCCGGGCGTGGTAGCGCACGCCTGTAATCCCAGCACTTGGGAGGCTGAGGCAGGAGGATCACGAGTTCAAAGCCAGCCTCAGCAACTTAGCAAGGTCCTAAGAACTCAGTGAGACCCTGTCTCTAAATAAAATGCAAAATAGGGCTGGGGATGTGGCTCAGTGGTGGACAGCCCCTGGGTTCAATCCCCAGTACCAAAAAAAGAAAAACAGTCAAAAAGTCCAAGCATAAATAGGTTACAGTATTTATACCACCCGTTCTACTGAAAACAACCAAAGGAAAATAAAAACAAAATATCATCTTTAATGATAAAGATAATTCTAAAATTCATACAGAGATCAATTAGAATTCTAATTCACCTTCTCTCTCCGAAGACCTCATTAAAATCTGTTCTTTTTAATATTATTTTTCTTTACCTTTATTTTATTTATTTAATTTTAATGGGGTTCTGAGGATCAAACCCAGTGCCTCTTATATGCCAGGCAGGTGCTCAACCACTGAGCAACAACCCCCACCCCAAATATAGTTTTTGAAAAAGGAAAATATACCTATATAAACTCACGATGACAAAGAAATGAAGAAATGAGAAAAAATTAACAAATTTTTTGGGGGAAAGAATTGGACAAAGGAATGATAAAGCAGGATAAGGAAACTATAGTTTAGAATACATTCAAGGGGAATTAGAGTCAAATGGGATATATCAGTCCTGGAAGAATCCCAGAAGATTAGGGACAATATCAGGTTTGAAGTGAGACTGAAAATAGTAGGGAAAGATTAATGAATACTCTATTTAAAAAACTACTTACTACCATTCTCCTAATTAACCTGGTAACTCAAAAGATAGGTCAAACACCAGAATGGAACTACAACACATGGAAAGGACAAGGGCAACTAGTATAATGGCACCATCCAGGAGCTGAAAATTTGGCATTCTAACATTTAGAAGACCTTTGGATAACAGCTGTTATCTAGGCTGTGTATACTAAAATGAAACATTGGTAAATAAGCCCTAACCAAATATACAAAGCTGACAGTGATTTCTAAAAATTATTATTTTATTGCTAAGTATTAATGGAAAAAATAACCAAACATTAGGATCAAAGCAAAAAATAAGCTATGTTCTGTAGCACATGCCCATAATGCCAGCATCTCTGGAGTCTGATGCAAAAGAATTATCAATCTCAAGGCCAGCCTCAGCAACTTAGCCAGCCCCTGTCTCAAAATAAAAAATAAAAGAGGATGAAGACGTAGTTCAGTGGTACCAAATAAAACAAAAACAAACAAACAATAACAACAACAAAAGCCTAAAACAATTCCACAAAACCCAAAAAATAATCTGAAGATTTAAGAACAGGGGCACTCTAAAAAATTTTTTAATACTAATTAATAAATACCATTTCAAGAAAAACTCTATGAATCAGATGCTTTAATAAAGGAATATTCAGAGAACAAGAAAGAAATCTTATAAATAAAAAATCCAAAGAGATATTTATAAAACAATCAAAGGCTCCTAAAAAGTAGAAACACAGGGCTGGGGTTGTGGCTCTGTGGTAGATGCTTGCCTAGCATGTGTGAGGCACTGGGTTCAAGTCTCAGCATCACATATAAATAAATAAATGAAATAAAGGTCCTTCAAGAACTAAAAAAAATCATTAAAAACGTAGAAACACAGCTGACATAAACATTAAAATAGAAAATGTCTACACAAAACACCATGAAAGTCTACAGCCATACCACCCTGAACACGCCTGATCTCGTCTCAAAACACCATGAAATTTCAGGATGAAAGGACAATCCTAAATGTTTTTAAGGATGTGAGGAACACAAGAATAAGACAGACATGAGTCCTGTTAATAATCGTCACTGCAAAAAGGGAAAAAGTCAATTTCTAAGGGCAAATAATTTTCACACCAGAATTCTATAACAATGAATTGTGAGGAAAGAATGAAGATATTTTCAGGCCTGTTAAGCATTCAGTTTACTCCTTTATAATACTTCACTTGAAGATACATTTCAGAAAATCAGGAGAGAAATTAAGAGGAAAAATTTGGACACAGCAGTTATCACTGAGTAAACTTAAAGGGAGATTCCTGCTGGAAGTGGTGGTGCATGCCTGTAATCCCAGCAGATCAGGAGGCTGAGGCAGCAGGATCACGAATCGAGGACAGACTCAGCAATTTATTGAGACCTTGTCTCAAAATAAAGTTAAAAAAAAAAAAAAAAAATCAAAAAGGGCTGATGATGTAAGCTCAGTGGTAGACCTATCCTGGGTTCAATCACCAGTAAGGCTCCCTTACTCCAAATAAAAGAAGAAGAATAAATTCCATGGGGAGCAGGGGAGCTGTATGAGGAATGTGTACCTGTTTGGTGGTGATGTTTTCATAAGTTATTTAAAAAAAAAAAAAAAAAGGGTTAATTTGAACTTTTAAATTATTTTTAACCAAAGAACAGAGGATAGTAATAGTTATATCAATTTGACCAACATAAAAATTCAAAGATGGAGCCTGGCACAGAGGCACACAGCTGTAATCCCAGTTATCTGGGAGGAGGAAGCAGGAGGATCACAAGTTTCAGGCCAGTCTGGAAAATTTAGCAGGTTCCTATCTCAAAATAAAAAAGGAAGGGGATATGCCTCAGTGGTAGACAGCTTGCCTAGCAAGTGCAAGGTTTTGGGCTTAGTCCCCAATACCACATACACACACAAAAAAATGAATAAACGAATATATACAATAGAAATGGGAAGAAAAGAACTGTGGGAAAGAAAAGGGCAGGGAAGGACACTAATATCCTCATTTGACAAACACTATCACCTAGTTGACAAAATAAGTATAAAGGAAATGAACTTAAATTGCAAAGGTTTGAAATGTGGTACATGTCATAATAATATAGGAAATAATATAGTGGTATAGAAACAAATTTCTCTTTTTCCTTCTACCTCAATTACTCTATTTCAGGTAATATCAATTTTCCATTTCTGGTGGAAAAGGCTTTTCTTTAAAGATATTTAAAATAAAAACTAAGATAGTTTTCTTGGGTGAGAAAGATTATAGCAAGAGGTTGGAGCTGTAATCAGTAGGAGAGCACTTGCCTAGTATATGTGAGACCCTAGGTTTGATCCCAAGCACTGCCAATTAAAAAAAAAAAAAAAAAGATGCTGCAAAAACTGAAAAGGAGTATTCAAATGAATGAAGTATGAAAAATACTTCAATAGCTAAAAAGGGAATATAGTAAGTTTAGTAAACAGTTATACTGGAAAAAGCAAACAAAAAAGTAGAGGTAATAATGAGCTAAATTCTCATATAACAAAGTAAGTTAAATAGACTTAAAACATAGCACATCACTTACTGATATGAACTTAATTACGTACTAGATGAATTAAAAATGTAACAAAACTTGTGTCTTGGTGTAATTGGGCCTAGGAATGGGGAAACAGGGACGGCCCTTCTGTACTACATGACAGTTTAATGCTGTGTGTGTGTGTGTGTGTGTGTGTGTGTGTGTGTGTCTCTCCCCTCTGGTAGGGATAGGACCTGGGTGAGGTGGAAAACCAAGAAAGCAAGTTAAGTATTAGCAAGAAATAAACTGAGTAAAGCCTTCTAAAGTGACTGACACTTACCTATTGGGGCCTGGGGGGCGCCAAAGCCCAAAGTGGCTGTCGTAGTATTAAATCCAGGGGCCCCAAAGGCTCCTGTACCAAGAGGCCCTCCGATCTTAGGTTGGTTGTTCCCAAACAAAGATGCCTGTCCAGCACCAAGAGCTATGGAGACAAGAGGAAAGAAAAAAGCGCCACAGAAGATCCTTTGAATGTTGTGCAGGTCAGTTACTTAAAAATATAACACATTTGGAAACTTCAAAATGACTGGTCACATTTCAACCAAACAGCTAATATGGTAAATTCTAACTATATGCTAGGCACTGGGCTTGGTACCTTATATACACCATAGGCAAAATCACTTAATCTCTTTGTATTTCAGTTTCCTCAACTGTAACATGAGATTATAATATGTTGCTTAGATATTCATCCTAAGATTAAAATAAACATTAAAGCATTTAGGAATGTCTGCTACATGGGCTGGGGATGTAGCTCAGTCGGTAGAGCATTTGCCTTGCAAGCATAAGGCCCTGGGTTCAATCCCTAGCACCACTTAAAAAAAAAAAAAAAGAAATGTCTGCTACATACTAAACATACTCATTAATATGCCTGAAGTAGGAACTATTATTTTCCTTTTACAGATGAGAAAACTGAAGGTTTGGGGATGAGTTCAGTGACACAAATGGTAGAAAGTTGGGCACAGTGACGCAGGACTGTAATCCCGTGACTCAGGAGGCTGGGGCATAAGGATCACAAGTTTGAGGCCAGCCTCAGTAATTTAGTGAGGCCCTCAGCAACTTAGCAAGACCCTATCTCAAAAAATAAAACATAAAAAATAAAAAGGACTGGGGATATAGGTCAGAGGTAGAGCCCCTGGGTTCAATCCCTTGTGCCGCCCCCCCAAAGTAAATGGTAGGAATGTAGATCAAATCCAGATGCATCTAACACTGTAACTAGGGCTTAATTATCACTCTATAGTAAGATTTCCCAAGAACTAAAAAATAATGCTCATTGACAATTTCAGTATTCTTTTTTTTTTTTGGTACTGGGGATTGAACTCAGGGGTACTCCACCACTGAGCCACATTCCCCAGCCCTATTTTGTATTTTATTTAGAGACAGGGTCTCACTGAGTTGCTTAGGACCTCACTAAGTTGCTGAGGGTGGCACTGAACTTGTGATCCTCCTGCCTCAGCCTCCCCCATGCTGGGATTACAGGTGTATTTAAAAATCCAAATAATTAGCTGACCTAATCATGTTATCTTTGACTGACATGTAGACTGAACTCCAGAAAATCAAATCTAATACATTATCTTTGAATAGCAAAAACTGGCACTTTTAATCATACCATCTCATGAAAATGGATTAGCTAAATAAAATTGTTTTTATACAAAAAGAGAAATGTCTTGTGATAAGGTTATTAAACAGACTCAAGTTTCAGCAAAAACCAGACTGGTTGAACTATGAATTCATTTTTACCAGAGGGAAAACTTATTATAGAAATTTGTTCTTTTTCCCCTAAATAAATTAGTAATTGGGGCCTGGGGGTATAGCTCAGTAGTACAGTACTTGTCTGATATGAGCCAAGTCCTTGGTTTAAAAAGGGGGGGTGGTGGATATTTGAGAGTTAAAAAATATACTATAGGGGGCTGGGCTTGTGGTTCAGTGGTGGAGTGCTTGCCTAGCAAGGGAGGGGTACTGGGTTTGATCCTCAGCACCATATAAAAAGAAAAGTAAAAAAAAGAAAAAAAGGGTTTAAAAATACACACACACACACACACACACACACATATAATATAGAAACTGGCATGAGATCACAATCAAAAAGGGAGAAGTTTATACATATAGAATACATATAATATAAATCAGTAAGGGCATCTAATGAATATATGATTCCTTCTTCAACCTCATTAAAAGTAAGATAACAGCCAGGCATGCCTGTAATCTTAGCAACTGGAGCAGCTAATGCAGGAGGATCACAAATTTGAGGCTTGCCTCAGTAATTTAACAAGGTCCTATTCATGATAAAAAAGTAAAAGAAAAAAGAAAAGGCTGCAGATGTGGCTTAGTGGTTAAGCACCCCTGGGTTCATCCAACCCCACAAAAGACAACAATGTATCAATGGGATTACTTCATCTTAAAAAGCCCAGTTTTTTAGCCGGGCGTGGTGGTGCACGCCTGTAATCCAAGTGACTTGGGAGGCTGAGTCAGGAGGATTGCGAGTTCAAAGTCAGCCTCAGCAACTCAGTAAGGCACTAAGCAACTCAGTGAGACCCTGTCTCTAAACAAAATACAAAATAGGACTGTGGTTGTGGTTCAGTGGCCGAGCGTCCCTGAGTTCAATCCCTGGTTCAAAAAAAAAAAAAAGCCCAGTTTTGAATCAGGTCATAAGACTTTTAAGTTTCAATTCATTAGCACAGACTCCAATAATAATAAAACTCCATTACTCCCTCAAAGAAAACAATTTACAGCACAAATTTTAGGATTTATTTTTTTCTGGTAGCCCAATAGCTCCTAAACCCTAAATAAAAATTTAGATGAGGATGTGAGGGTGAATTGGTTGTGATAAGTCATCTCATTGATCACTGAGGTTGACTTGGCTGATCTGGATGGCCACGCAACTGTCGCCTTCCTCCCTCATCTCCTCCCCAATAAAGAAGGACTGTTCTTTAGTCAACGGTATAGGAGTAGTTGTGCTCCCCTGCTAGAACCTCCAAACAAGGTCTCAAACTTAGATGAAACCCAAATACATAAAATGGATAAAAATTTCTGCTCTGGATGGGTATTTTCCTCACTTTTGCAGCAGCCCTGGATACATGAAACATCCTAGAACACACAATATGTCAGCAATCCACAAAAAAATTTAAAAAGCACTGTGAGGTTACAGCGATCTGAAAAGGACTGACATAAAAAGACCTGACTGAGCTGGGCATAGTGGCACATGCCTGTAGTTCCAGTGACTTGGGAGTCAGAGGCAGGAAGATCATAAATTTGAGGCCAGCCTGGGCAACACCCTGTCTCAAAATAGGGATGTGTGGTTAAGTACCTTAGGGTTCGATCTCTTTTAAAATAAATAAATAACCTGATGGCAGATTATAATGTATCAACAGAAAACTGTTTTATCAATATCTGCTTTATTTTAAGCACAAATAGTTCTTTATGCTTAATGAAGGGGCTTACTAATACTCTACAAGTTGAGAAGTAGTCTACGTGTGGTGTTAAATATGATATGATAATGGTATTGTAAATCTTTATCATAAGAAAATGTGCTAGGCAGGCATAGTGGCACAATCCTTATAACCCCAATATTGCAGAAGGTGGAGGCAGCAAGATGAAAATTTCAAGGACAACCTCAGCAACTTGGTGAGACTCCCTCAAAAATGGATGGGTTGTAGTGTAGTGGTAAAGAACTTTTGGGTTCAATCCCCATTAGCAAAAACCAAAAACTAACCTCTCACGCCCCCCTCCAAAAAAAACCGAGAAGAAAATGTGCTGTATTTACCATCAGTTGTGGGAGTCCTAAGGAAGCTATAATGGGGGAGCAAAATGATTATAGTGGCCTTAGAAAGTTCAAAAACACTCAAGGAAAAAACAAAATGGTTATATTCTTTTGAGATCTAGCAAATGTTAGAATTTTTTATTTTATCTGTTATCTCTTAGGTTTCAATAGAAGGTATTTCTGTGTATGTTACCTCTTTTGGATTTTTGTTGTACTAGGGATTAAACCCAGAGCTTGAAAACACTCCACCACTGAGCTACATTCACAGCCCCTTTTTATTTTTATTTTGAGACAGAGTCTCACTAAATTGCCCAGGCTAGCCCCAACCTTGCAACACTCTAGCCTCAGCTTCCTGAGTAGCTGGGATTACAGCTGGCTTTTCCATGTATCTCTTAAATTAAGAATCGACCTTAATAAATATAATCATATTACTTCACGGAAGATGTTAAGAACTGAAACTTTCTTTCTTTTTTTTAAAAAAATATTTTTAAGATGTTGATAGACCTTTATTTTATTCATTTATTCATATGTGGTGCTGAGGATGGAACCCAGTGCCTCTCACATGCTAGGCAAGTGCTCTACCAGTGAGCCACAACCCCAGGCCCAGAAACTTTCAAATATTATTTTAAATAACAAGAAAGTCATGTCTAATTGATCCTGCAATGATAGTTAATAGCATCAAATATGAAACAAGAAATTAATGTGCTTATGACTTAGTGTTTCTTGGTCTGAACATATAGGGCTAAAAATTACATCCCAAAAAAAAGAATTACATGCCAATTTAAAAAAAAATTTTCAAACAAAAACTGGTCATCTAAATCTAAAGAAAACAAAAAAAAAAAAAAAAAAACCTATGCATTTCTACATTGAGTATTTGTAATAGTCAACTAATAATGATGCACCTAATGTTAAAGGAAATTTTATTTCTCTTGAGGGATGAGTTTGAATCTCTTATCACTCAAAACAAGAATCTGCCGAGGAAATCCACTTCGCTAATGCCCTCCAGAAATAACAGCCCAGAGCTACAGTACTAATTTATTTATGATACCATGAAATGCAGAATTCATGAGCTGGTTATACAAGTCTCAGCATACTCTCAAAGTCAAAAGTCTGCCTTAGTAAATGTAATAATCAAGGAATTTCAACTTTTTGTGCTTGGTAACTCTCACAATTGTCATTTCCTTTCAGAATCAATTGCTGCTAACGATGGGAGTGTAAAATTCTTTACTAATTTTGTCTTTGAGTTTCTATAGACAAGACATGAATGAGAAATGTGTAACAGCAACAAAAATGTGATTCATTGTGAAGGAGAACTGAATTATTAAAACAAATCAAAAGGTTGGATTATTATAGTACTGTAGAATAGGAGACAATGGCATCCGGAAAAAAGGTATAGAACATTTTATAATCTTGTCCTATAGGGGAAGACGTTGTTAATCATAACCAGCAAGACCCAGAAACTAAAGAGTAAAGAGAGTAACAGTAACAACATAAAAATTAAACTTGTTCATGAACAAGTTAGGTACAAAGTTAAATAATGAACAAAAAGGGCTTGGGTGGAAATACAGACAGTATCCTCAACTTAAGATTTTTTCCACTTTACAATGGTGCAAAAGTGGTAAACACCCAGTAGAAACCATACTTTGAAATTTCAATTTTAATCTTTTCCAGGCTTAATGATATATGGTATGATTCTCTTGGGCAATGCTCAACTGTAGTCTAAGTGTTCTGAGCATGTTACAGTAGGATAGGCTAATCTATGATATTTGGCAGGTTATATATATTAGATGCATGTTTGACTTACATACTGTATTTTCAATTTATGATGGCTTTATCGAGACATAACTCCATTGTTAAGGAGCACACATATCTCTAACACATACTACCTGGGTGCAGTGGAACATGCCTGCAATCCCAGTGACTTGAGGCAGGAGAATTTCAAGCTTCAAGCCATCCTCAGTAACTTAGTGAGGCCCTAAGCAACTTAGTGAGATGAGATAATGCCTCAAGATAAAAAAAGGCTGGGGGTGTAGCTTGGTGGTTAAGTGTTACTGGATTCAATCCCTGGTACCAAAACAAAACAAAACATTAGAGCAACATCTCATCCAGGCCTTAGGTTTATGTACATAAACTTTCTAGAGTCAAAACAACCATTAAAAACATCGTCTTTATTTTTTATTTATTTATTTTTTTTTTGGTGCTGGGGATTGAACCCAGGAGCACTTGACCACTGAGTCACATCCCCAGCCCTATTTTGTATTTTATTTAGAGACAGGGTCTCACTGAATTGCTTAGTGCCTCACCAGGCTGAGACTGGCTTTGAACTTGTGATCCTCTTGCCTCAGCCTCCCAAGTGCTAGGGTTACAGGCATGTACCATCATGCCCAGCAAAAACATCCTCTTTAATTTGCCCATACCAAAGCTACTTTTCCCCCCAGGGATAGAAGAAAATATTGATATATTCTGCTTATGTGCTGTATTGGATCACACTATGCCAAAAAACCAAAAATTTTTAATTTTTATTTTAAAATTTATGTGGTAGAATTTGTGTAAGTTAAAAAGCTCAGGCAGGTGTGTTGGTGTACACCTGTAATCCCAGCTATTTGAGGGCCTGAGGTGAGAGGATTCCTTAACCCCATGAATTGGAGAACAAACTATGCAACATGGTATGATTTCCCATCTAAAAACAATCAATCAGATGAAAGTCTATAAGCGAAAAAAGGTTAATATCCACAATACATATAAAGCACTTTTAAAAATAAATCAAGAGAAGCCAGGATCTGTGGCACACGCCTGCAATTTTAGCATCTTGGGAAGCTAAGGCTAAGGATCCCAAGTTGGAGGCCAGCTTCGGCAACTAAACAAGGCCCTGAAGCAACTAAGTGATAACTTGTTTCAAAATAGAAAATAAAGAAAGAGCTAAGAGTATGTCTCAGTGGCAAAGCACCTCCACACTAAATCCCTAGTACAAATAAATAAATAAATAATCAAGAAACAAAGTTCAACTATTATAAATACAGAACTAAAAAATCTGAATGGCCAATAAACTTACATAAAGATATCCACCTTCACCAATAATCAGTTAAGTGTAAACTGAATTATACCAATTTCCACTACCACATATGAAAAGATGCAAAAGTCCAATAAGTCAACTGCAGTGACACGTGCCTGCAGTCCCTACTCAGGAGGCAAAGGATGGGAAGATACCTTAAGTCCAGGAGTTTGAGACCAATCTAGTCACACAGTGACATCCCGTCACAGAAAACAAAGAAACAAGAAAATCAGCAATATGGAAACTGGTGTTCTTTCTTTTTCCTTTCTGGTACTTGGGATTAAAATCAGGGTCCTGGGGCTGGGGATATAGCTCAGTTGGTAGAGTGCTTACCTCGTAAGCACAAGGCCCTGGGTTCAATCCCCGGCATCGCAAAATAAATGAAATAAAATAAAATAAAATAAAATAAAATAAAATAAAATAAAATAAAATCAGGGTGCTTTACCACTGACCTACATTCTGGGTCCTTTTTATTTTATTTTGAGATAGGGTCTTGCTAAGTTGCTGAGGCTGGCCTCAAACTTTCAATCTTCCCACCTCAGTTTCCTAAATCACTGAGATTACAAGCATGTAATCTCACCACCACACCAGGCATTAATTGGTATTAATTGTAAAAGGAACATTAGCAAGATGAATCAAAACTCAAAATATGTGTATCTTCCAGACACAGCAATTCTGATTTATCTATCCTATAGTAACACACATACAAAATTACTTGACAAAGATCTTCATTAAGGACTTGGCTAATAACAAAAAATTAACGGAAATAATCATCAGTAGGGGAAAAAAGTTAGATAAATTATGGTGTGTGTAAATTATGCATATGTATGTATATACAAATACACACAAATATTAAGTAGTTATTTTTAATGAGAGATCAAATATGAACTGATCAGAAAGAAAAAAGCAAACTGATAATTTATAAAATGTAATAAACATGCATTATAAACATAAACAGTATACTATTGAAGACAGTTGCTTTCAAATATTTTTTACTCTGGCACATGTTATGAAATATACTGAGATGGAAAACATATGCATAACTAAACAAAGACAGATGAAAGGATAGTAATCTTATTGTGTGCAATGTTTTAAATTCCAATTTATTTTCTTAAAATCCTGGCTGTAGCCCACTGAAATATCACAACCAACTGATGCACCTCAGCCTTTCGTTTAAAAATCACTCATACAGCTGGGCGTGGAGGTGCATGCCTGTAATCCAAGCGACTTGGGAGGCTGAGTCAGGAGGATCTTGAGTTCAAAGCCAGCCTCAGCAACTTATCGAGGCCCTAAGCAACTCAGTGAGACCCTGTCTCTAAATAAAATACAAAATAGGGCTGGAGATGTGGCTCAGTGGCCAAGTGTCCCTGAGTTTAATCCCTGGTTCAAAAAAAAAAAAAATCACTCATACAAGGCTGGGTATGTCATTCTGGGGTAGAGCACTTGCCTAGCATGGGTTTGAGCCCCAATAACGCCAAAGGAAAAGAGACAAACACTTATGTAGAGTATGGTTTCTATATAATATAATTGAAAACCTCATTTATAAAATACACGTACCAGCATGCTTGAAAAATGCATAGAAAGGGGTCTAACAAGGTGCATGTTAGACTTTCAACAGCTGTTACTTCACAGCTGAAACACATGTACTTCTCATTTCTGAAATGCTGAAACATTTTCCCAGTATTTTTATCTTTTAATTTAAAATAGAACATGAAAGGTAACAGTTCAAAGCACAAAAGGGGGTTCAATTAACTTAACATGCAGAAAAACTTATCTATTTTATGACCACAACCCCTTCCAGTTGTTTACAATAGCTGGGCAGGTATAAAGATAAACATGTTCAAATGCACTGAAAAATAATTATCGGTAAAATAATTAAAGGGGTGACAGATCTTTATTACAGTAAAACACTGAAAGGTATGCACAAACCTTGCAAAACCTGAGTACTTGTTAATTATTTCAGCAGCTGCTTATTCCTCTGCCTTACTTTAGGGCTTACTTGATAAATGAGTTCTAGATCTCAAATCCTGTTACTAGCACAAGGAGACTAAATGTTAATTATGTCATCTTAATGACCATTCTCATGTTATATACTGGAAAATCTCAGACAGACAAGGGCTATTAAAGGACAAACATTTGGTAAAATAATAATAATAATAATAATAATTATTATTATTATTATTATTATTATTTTTCTGTAAAAAAAATTCCACATGTTATAGAATTTATTTCTAAGATAAATGTGCCAACTTTTTGGATCTGGAAAAATATAACTGCTGGGAATGCTTTATATATCCATTTGTTAAAGAAAATCCAGGCCTCTTCATTTCAGGCATGTAATCAGACAAACTCCTAAGTTCTAGCAATCAGAAAACCAAGTTACAATCTTTCCTAAAATTCATGGTAGTAGATCCTTACCTGTTCCAAATCCTGCACCAAGCCCAGTTCCCAGAGTCCCAGGTGCTGGTTTACTTCCAAAAATACTATTCCCACTGGTATTTGTGCCAAAACCTAAGAAGACAAAAGAATGAGTGGGTTGTACTTTTAACAACACTCAATTTCCTCTACAAGGGAGCTTAACACAAAGCAGCCCAACCTTAAGCTTTGATTCCTTTCAGTTATTAACAATATTTATGAATTCTAAATTATAGACTAATATGACTTTTTAAAAATTTTGAGGGCTGGGGTTGTGGCTCAGTGGTAGAGCACTTGCTTGGCATGTATGAGGCACTGGGTTCAATTCTCAGCACCACATATAAATTCATAAATAAAATAAAGATCCACTGACAACTAAAAAAATATTTTTAAAAAAATTTGACACCTTCAAACAAATCTTAATATTTATTTAATTACATTTTGGCCTTAAAATATCAATACAAAGCCAGGTGCAGTGGTGCACGCCTGTAATCCCAGCGACCTGGGAGGCTTGAGGCAGAAGGACTGCGAGTTCAAAATCAGCCTCAGCAACTTAGCGAGGCCCTAAGCAACTCAGTGAGACCCTGTCTCTAAATAAAATACAAAAACAGGGCTGGGGATGTGGCTCAGTGGCCGAGTGCTGCCTGGGTCAATCCCTAGTACCAAAAAAAAAAAAAAAAAAAATCAATACAACATAGGATAATACTGAATAATAAAGCAAAGTGAATGTGCTTGAGCTTTTCAAAGCATACTTATAAGGCTCAAACCATTCAATAAATATGCCGCACATTTACTCAAGAGTAAGAAAAACTCATTCCCTCAAACTTTCACTAAAAAATAAGACAGTCAACAAGGACACTTTATGGAACTTAAAGGTTCTTGCTAAGTGAAAATAACCTATAAAAATCTCTATAGCAGCTTTTGTTTTAAACAGATAGACCTGGCATAGGCAGTATTGTGTGGCAGATCATACTCAATAGACTCATAGGACAATCAAGGACTCAGCTAGCTAATATTAAAGAGAGAAAATAACCTATGAATAACTTATCTTGAACTGGAATTACTTATTTCACTACTGGAGATGACGGAGAGTTGGGAAAATCACTATTGCTTGCTATTTAGAGAAAATCCTTTCATTCCCCTTTAAAATTCATAGGTATCAAACAAAATAACCAAATTGCATTGCTATTATGATGTTTTTGTTGTTCAAATACATCCAAAGCCTCATTATTCCTGTTGGAGCTAAATATCAACAAAACAACTAGTAAACATATCATTAATAAAAGATAAAAGAATAAAAAAATCATATATGAAAAAAATTCATTTCTGAATCCCTGTTCAGAAAACACTCAAAGTCTGTAAAAATTATCATGGATGGGAGTAAGTCCCCAATAAAACAAAGAGAGTTAAGAGAATATTTTGGAATCGACAACAGTATCACTGAGAATATTACACTTTGTTATGCCTATATACAAATTATTATCACATGAAAAAGGTCAAGAAAAAAGTTAAAAAATATAAACTTTGAAATAATGCATATTTCATGTCATTTTAAACTCTAAGTAGGTCATGTGTTTAACCTCAACACGTTTAGGGTTCATGTATTCTTTAATTCTTTTCTTGAACTGTGCTAATAGCTATGCCATAAAAATGGGAGTGCTGCCTACTCAAGCACCAATTTTCTTAAATAAATAAATAAAACATACTTGGAGACATTCTTGTTCTTTTTCATTTAAAATTTAACCAAAAAAGATCTCACACCCCCATAACATCAAAAAACAAGATATTCATGAACTACCTCAAACCCACAGGAGGGAGATTAAGTCCCAACTTACACTGTTTATACCACACACTTCCTCCGATTCTCACTGACAAGTTTGTCAATGCTCTTATTTCAAAACAATTTTACAAATAAAATTAAGGATAATTCAAATTCAGCACACAAAGTAGTGAGGGAAGTCAGATAAAGATGAGACCTTTCATTTTCAAATCAGTTAACATGAGTGTGAATATATTCATACAACCACAACGAAAGTCCTCCAAGCAAATCAGAAATCTACAATTGTGGAATAAGATACAACATATTTAAAAAGTACAGCCTATTTCATCATGTATAGCCCATATAAAAACTGTTATTTACAAATAACATTTAATTCTGAACATGAAGTATACTGCAATATAACTTTCATTAACCCATTATGTTCCATCATCTTACATATTGTACTTTGTAGGATAACTATAAAAAGCTGTAAAATTTCATAGAACACCTATAAAACTTCAGTTTTTTTATAGGTGTCCAATCTGTAGCATGATAGGACATAATGGGTTAAATACATGCATTTTCAAAGGGAGTGAAAATTGGTTCCTAAGAACCTAAAAATCATAGATTACAATGGTTTATGAGCTTCCAAAAGGCCACAGAACTTAGGGATACAGTATATGTGTGGTACTAATATTTCAAATGATGCGCCAAATCTGATGGGATGCACTAACAGCCCCAGCTACAAAGAAGGATAGGGCAGAAAAGTCTTATCTTAAGCCCTGGAGTTTGCAGGCCAATCTAGGTAACACAGCAAGATCCTATTGGGTGTTGGGGTTCGGGGGCAAATCAAGTGATTGAGAATAAAGGTCTACAAAGGTTCCTTGGGGAAGGGGAATGACAGATTGAAAAATAATAAAGCTGAGAAACACTGATCTGATCCTTTAAAGTATCTGTCCCTTCTAGGTTTTATAAGAAACAAGTACATAAACCAGATATATCTTACCCATTCTAACCACATCCCCTGCCTCAAAGCTCTTCTTTAAAATAGAATACAACCAAAATGAATTACACATGGAATTATAATCATTACCAGCAGAGAATGAACAAAATGAGTAAAAGGGGTTATAAAAATCAAATCAAATACATAAATTTAGGAATTGGTACCTAACAAGAACTTATCTTTTCCATATAGTTGTTATTTCTGTGAAAACATGTTAAACTTCCAATGTATGTTTACGTTTCTCTAGTATATTTTAAGATCATTCAAAACTCACAAAATGGCCTAGGGATATAGCTCAGTGATAGTATGCTAACCTAGTATGCTCTGAATTTGACCCTAGCACCACAAAAAAACAAAACAAAACAAAACAAAACAAAAGCTGTGGGCTGTGGTACAGTCTGTAAACCCAGCTGCTCATGAGGTTGAGGCAGCATGAACACAAATTCAAGACCAGCTGCAGCAACTTGGTCAGGCCTGCAGTACCTTACACCTTGTCTCAGAATAAAAAATAAAAAGACAGGGAATACTGCTCAGTGGCAAAGCACCTCTGGTTCAATCTCATGTCTGAAAAAAATAAATAAACAGGGCTGAGGAGGGGCTATAGTTCAATGATAGGGTGTCCCTCAGTTCAACCCCTCATACTGCCCCCCCGCCAAAAAACAAAAAAAGCGGGGGAGGGGAAATAACTCAACTTGCTAAAGAACTATAAATGCTGACCTATACCAATTACAATGTCTGTTTTCATGTCCCCCACCCCCCAATGCTAATCAATGCCTAGTGATGTATCTGACAAAAGAAATCTTCGGGCTGGGGATATAGCTCAGTTGGTATAGCCCTGGGTTCAATCCCCAGTGCTGCAAAAAAAAAAAAAAAAAAAAAAAAAAGAATAAGAAGAAATCTTCAACAAATACTTTTTTTTAAAATTTTTTTTAATAACTCTATTTTGTTTTGTTTTTTTATGTGGTGCTGAGGATCAAACCCAGTGCCTCACATGTGCTAGGCAAGTGCTCTACCACGGAGCCACAACCCTAGCCTCTTCAAAAAATATTTCTACCAAAAATTATTACCTTTGTCAATAAAATGAACCTTCCACATCATACACAAATAATGTTTACTTTGTTTGACTTTAATTAGGTAGTTATGATACTGAAAATAACATGATGTTTCTACTAAACTGGTTTCCAATATATCTCTGAATAGTATATGAGCTTTTATTTTTGTTATTGTTTTTTGTTTTTAATTGCTGTGCAATCTTCTCTTTATTTTCTGGATTTTTTTTTTTTACAAGGAACATGAATTTAAAAATAAAATTTTTGAACTACCAAAAAACTATGGAATAATCCCCCAAATCAGAAACAATCATCAAATGTCTCCAGTACTTTACACTTCCATGTTTGAAACTTGGCCTAAAAGAATGTGTTACTTCAACCCTATGTGTTTATGGTTTCTTGGCTATTGATTGGTGAAGTAATTAAAAGAAAATGAAAGTCAATTTATATCTCTACTAAATATTTGAAGCCAAGTTCATGACTTTAAACCATTCCCTCCGGTACCTCACATTAAGCCACAGCTTACCTGAGAATTTTTAATATTTCCAATCATATGAATCAGGAGGATGATGTGTGGTATAGTCAGTATAACTTTAAGAGAGCCAAACCTGCTTTTTATATGTACCAAAATTGGAAGTGTTTGTATTGGTTCCTAAAGTCAGGGTTGGTTTGTTACCAAAGAGCCCGCCACTGGTTGTACCAAATGAAGAAGCACTGGTTGTGCTGGTTCCAAAGGAAGTAAGCTTGTTATTGCCAAACAGGGTCTAAAAAGAACAAAATAAAGGACAAAGTTTTAAATAATATAGATACCCACCAAACAATAAACAGAGGCTACTTTAGGTATGACATATTGGGTGTGAGATGGGAGTAAATATGTTGTAATTTTTTTAAAAAGGCAGATGAATAAAGACTATTAGAAAGATAATCTGAGCAAGACCATAAACACAGAATATTTTCAGCCTGAAAAGTTAATGGTAACACCTCAGTAAACAGGATTTCAGTGAGGCAAGAAAAAAAAAACGAGAGTCAATTTTTTTTCTCTATTAACAAAAATGTATCAGACATGTAAAAATAAATAGTTACCACAAAAATTTTAAACATGCTACAACCTAATGAATCTTGAAAACACTGTACTAAGAGAAAAAAAACAGTCACAAAAGATGATTCCACTTAAATGAAATGTCCACAATAGTCAAATCCATAGATACTGAAAGGCCTGAGGTAATTGGCGAGCAATGGTAAATAATGATAATGAGTATAGACTGTGCTTCTTGATTCAATAAACATGTTCTAAAATTGATGTAATGGTTGCTCACTCTGAATATACTAAAAACCATTGAGTTATGCATTTTAAACAAATTGTATGGCATGTGGCTAATATATCAAGAAAGCTGCTTTTAAAAGGTATATGAACTTTCTGAAGCATTATATGATTTTCTTTTTTTTTTGGAACCAGGGATTTAACTCAGGGACACTTGGCCACTGAGCCATATCCCCAGCACTATTTTGTATTTTATTTAGAGACAGGGTCTCAGTGAGTTGCTTAGGGCCTTGCTAAGTTGCTGAGGTTGGCTTTGAACTCGCGATCCTCCTGACTCAGCCTCCCAAGTCGCTTGGATTACAGGCGTGCGCCACCACGCCCTGCTGATTTTCTTAATTTCTCACATCAGTTATCTGCTCACATGAAATTAATAAAAAATTTTCAATCTCCATAAAAATAGGATCATATGTTCTGGAATTTTTTGTTGTTGTTGTTGTTGTTATTTAACTAATCACAATACCAAGTCCAAAGCTTCTTTATTTTTTGTCCTTTCTTTTTTGGCACTAGAGATTGAACCCAGGACTTAGCATACATGAAGTGCTTTACCTAAGCAGGTATATCTAAGCCCAAAGCTTCTTATAATGGGTACATAATACAGACTGTTTCATACTGATTTTCATTTAACTGTTTTTCAAATGGTCATATAGAATTTAGTATGAGTTTTAGGTAAACTACATTTCCAAATAGTAATTTTTCATTTAAATGGCTTATAGTAATTTTTCATTTAAATGGCTTAGTAAAGAAATTAATTCAGTCAAACCTCCAGCAGTATGGAAACCATGAGAACCTGAACAATTTCAACAACTTAATATTTAAATAGGTTAATTTCCAAATCATCCAATTTATCACCCAAAACACAAAGGGGAGAACTAGTCATTTTAAATTATCTGATTTAAACATGAAAGCATCTCATTTAAAACTCAACAATTTAAAGCAACCACCCAAATATCACAATCTACATACACTTCAAAAATTCACGTTGTACAAAATTAAAATACAATGCCAATTGTCAATTTAAAAATAAAGTAGCCAACTGATATGACACTTTGCTATTAGAAACAAATTGCACACGAGCACTGAAGTGAAGGATTCACTAACTGAAAATAAACCTATTGAGTTCAATTAGTAATTTCATTTTGCATCAAAATAGTTTTTATTTGCTCTTAGTATCAAATCATACAATATACCCAAATAAAAAAAACTTGGAATACAATGACATCTTTCCATTAATTTCTTTATCAGACTCATACTATATGGTGAAATTACACTCAATTGTGAACACCTACCGAACCAACTGCACCAAACCCAGTATTGGTCTGTCCAAAGAGACCTGTTCCTGTTCCAAATGCTGTCCCAGTACTGGTGTTTGTGGCTGTCCCAAAAAGACCTCCTGGCTGTGAGGCTTGTGTTACTCCAAATAAACCCTGCAAAAGGTAACCTGGATTAAGAGGTATCTCATAGTAGTTTTTTTCTTTTTTTGAGAAAAAGGAAAAAAGTTTTATTGCTTGCCAGTAAAGGAGAAACAGGGGACTCCTGTCCTAAAGCCACAATAGATTCCTTAAAGATTCTAGATTAATAAAAAGTCATCATTATTTTAAAGTTTATGTGACAGACACTGACAAACACTTTACATGGAGCTTTTTGTTTTTCTTCACAACAACCCTAAAAAGGAGTACAGCATCCCCATTTTTCAAAAGAATATAAAACTCAGAGCAATTAACAACTTTCCTAAAATATCACAGCTCCCGAGTGGCAGGACCATAAATTCATAACTACACTTAAGCCACTATTTAAAATTGCTCTGGGGCTGGGGATTTAGCTCAATTGGTAGAGTGCTTGCCTTGCAAGCACAAGGCCATGGGTTCAATCCCCAGCACCACAAAAAAAAAAAAAGTAAATAAAAAAATTAAAAAATAAAATAAAATAAAATTGCTCTGGCTATTATGGGTTCCCTTTCATTCTTTGCTGAGTGTTTGTTTCTTGTTTTGTTTTGGTAACAAGGATTAAACCCAGGGGTGCTCAAACACTGAATCACATCCCAACACCCACTTTTTTAAATTTACTTTTCAGATGTAGATGGACATAGTATCTTTATTTATCTGTTTTTTACGTGGCGCTACAGATCGAACCCTGTGCCTCACATGTGCTAGGCAAGTGCTCCACCCCTGAGCTACAACCCCAGACCCCAGCCTTTTTATATTTTATTTAGAGACAGGGTCTTGATGAGTTGCTTAGGGCCTCACTGCTGTGGCTGGCTTTGAGTTCTTGATCCTCCTACCTAAGCCTTCTTGAGCTGCTGGGTTTATAGACATGCACCACTGTGCCCAGCTGTTTTAATTTTTTTTAGTTGTTGAAGGACAGAATACTTTCCTTTGCTTGCTTTCTTTACTTTGTATGTAGTGCTGAGAATCCAACCCAGTGCCTCACACATTTTAGGCAAGTGCTTTACCACTGAGTCACAACCCCAGCTCCTCAGGTGAGTGTTTTTACCATGAAAGTATATCATAAACTTTTTCTACTGAGGTGATCATGTGCTTTTTGTTCTTAGGGTAACTGCAATAATTCAATTTTTTTTTTCTTGGTACCAGGGATTGAATCTGGGGTGCTTAAGCACTGAGCTCCAGCCCTAGCCCTTCAAATTTTGAAGTTTTTAATGATTAATTCTCCTACACTGAATCAACGTATCTGGGATAAATACCACTTGGTCATGGTGTCTAATTCTTTTTATATTTTGCTTAATTTAGTCTACTGGTATTTTAAAGATTTGGGGGTCTAGCTGTACCTGTTTTCCTCAATCAGGCAAAGCATCTCTAATTTAAGTACCAGGTAAATTCCAAGAATTTAAATCAATTAAACATACCTCAAATCAATCTTTAATTTCACACTTCCATAAAAATGGTCCCTAAAAATAAACTAGTAATGACTGTGAGGACTTTCACTTTCTGCACAAAAGTAGTAATTATGTAATATTGCTCTGAGTTTTAGGTTTACTCCTTCCCCCAACCCCTAACTACTAGACTTTGTTTGCCTGAATCTACTTTATCAGAATAAGCTGAATGAATATTATGAAAAACAACTAGTAATTGACAAGTATTTTCTCCTAAACCCCACAGAACAATAATGCCACAAGTTGTAGTTTTGAAATAGCCAACTATAGTCCATACTAAGCAAGCTCTTACTTATTGATGAGAAAAATATGCTCAGAAAGGAAAGATGGCTGCTAATCAGACTGTCAATGAGTTGAAATCTAGATCTTAATTCCTTGTAAACTGTATTTCTCCTCTTTACCAAATATCCTCAAGTTTATAAAGAACCCCAGTAAAGGAAGAAATCATCAGTTTGGAATGATCAGAAGCCTCATTACTAAGCTCTACAAATAAGACCTGGAATTAACTAAAGGCCTGTTTCCTTACTATGGTGTTGGTGCTTGGCTGTCCAAGGGTGCTGGTATTACCAAAGGAAAAACCAGAGTTCTGTGTGGTTGTGGCCTGGCCAAAGGGTTTGCTGAAGAGGCTTGTAGTCTGCTGATTCTGCTGGCCAAAGAGACCACCTGGATTTGTTCCAAATCCAGTTGTACCTTTCAGAGCAAAGAGAAAAGACAAGACTAAATAAATGGAAAAAGAAACAAAAATAAACCTACATAAAACCTAAAACTTGACATTATCCAATAATCCAGCAAGTCTTATGTCATCCATTACTACCTACATTACCTTGCATGTATTCATTATTTATTAATCCTTTCATTTTCTATCCTAAGAACTCCACATTAGATAAAACTTTCATTTCTAAACAATACCCTGGCTAGGCTAAATGCTCTTCCTTTGTGAGCACATACCTTTCTATTATTATACAAGATAATGTTATCAAAGTCTATGTTGTATTTTTACCTTGTTAAACTAAGCTATTCTTGAGAACAGAGGCTTTTGCTTCATATAAATGTATCCAGTCTCCAGTTTGATATAAAGAACTCAATAATGAATATGTGCTAAACTAAATCACGGCATACTGATATCAAGAAGAATGTTAGATGTCACTTAAGTATGTATTTATGTGTATATGTGCATTTCTCTGCAAGGTTATGAAAAAATTTTAATTTGTGCTTGTTTCTACAAACTGGTGGCTAGGGAAGAGATATAATGAAAGAAAAGATCTTTGGGTTTTTTTTTTTTTTTGTATTTTGTGAACTTTGCATCATAAACATATACTACTTTTGCAAAAGTATTTTTTTTTTTTTTAAACCAGGGATTGAATCCAGGGGTGCTTAACCACTGAGCAATATACTAGCTTTTTTATATTATGAGACAGGGTCTCGAAAGTTGCTGAGGCTGGCTTTGAACTTGTAATCCTCCTGCCTCAGTCTCCTGAAATGCTGGAATTACACGTGTGAGCCAATGTGCCTAGCAAAAGTAAAATATTTATAAAATAATTTAGTTATCATTATGAACTCCTCTCTTTCACTTCCCTCACTAAATCAACCTATTTCAGCCAAGCGCAGTGGCACATGCCTGTAATCCCAGAGATCCAGAGACACTGAAGTAAGAAGATCACAAATTCAAGGCCATCCTCAGCAACTTAGTGAGGCCCTAAGCAACTTAGAGAAACCTTGTCACAAAATTTAAACTAAAAAATGGGGGGGAGGGCTTAGGGATATAACTCAGGGTAATGTGCCCATGTATGTATGTATACATAAACAAACAAACCAACCTCGTTCTATAAATGAATCCCAAAATTTCTCTCTTTTTTTTTTTTTGCAGTGCTGTTAAATTGAACAGAGGCCTGATGTATGCATGGCTTGCACTCCAGTTCTGAGCTACACCCACAATCACAGATCTTTACTTTTGATACCAGGGATTGAATCCAGGAGTGCTTAACCACTAAGCCACAGCCCCAGCCCATTGTTATTTACTTATTTATTTTAAAGCCAAAAGAAACCTTTATTTTTAGCTGGCCAGCGACAACCACCCTTATACCTAAAAGCGGTATGCTGGGGAATCCCCATTTTTATTTTGAGACAGGGATTTGCTGAGCTGCTGAGGCTGGTCTCAAACTAGCAATCCTCCTGCCTCAGTCTCCCAAATCACTGGGATTACAGGCAAGCTTCACCATGCCCAGCTTTTTTAATTTACACCATCCTTGTTTAAGATACCATCATCTCTCATGGAACAAGAACTTTCAAACTAATTTGTTCCATCATCTACTCTCAACGTAATAGCCTTAAGAATGGTCCTTCATTCATAATCACGTGTATTCTTTCTCTTTTGGTACTGGGGTGGGAATTGTACCTAGGGGCACTTAACCACTGAGCCACATCCCTAGTTTTATATTTTACTTTAAAACAGAGTCTCGCTAAGTTGCTTAAGTCCTTGTTAAGTTGCTGAGGTTGGCTTTGAACTAGTAATCCTCCTGCCTCATCCTCCCAAGTTGCTGGGATTACAGGCATTTGCTACTGTGCATGGCTTCACATTTTACTTTAAAAACAATTCTTATGAATACCCAAATCAAATAAAAACTCAAGCCTTGATACTGACCCTCCATTTTCCCAAAATACCACCTTGCCTTCTCTTTGGCAAAAATCAGGTTGTTTAGTTATCTTTTTGGTACTAGGGATTTAACACAGGGGTGTTTTAACACTGAGCTATGTCCTCAGTCCCCACTTTTATTATTTTTTTATTTTGAGAGAGGGTCTTACTAATATGCTTAGTCCTGCTAAATTTCTGAGGTTGACCTGAATCTTTTGATCCTTCTGCCTTAGGCTCTTGAATCACTGGGTTTATAACTGTCTCCCACTGCATCTAAGACTCATGATTCCCACTAATTGAAATGTCTCTCCTACAGAAATGTGTACAACTTTTTGTTTCACCTTCAGATCAGTCAATTCTCAAATAACCTTATCAAGTGAAGCCCCACCTAATTATCTTCACTTAAAATTGTACTTCTCCCACACTACATACAACCAGATACTCCCTATTCCTCCAGTATCCCTGAGTTATTTTTCTCCATTGCACTTATCATAAAAGACCACAAAGTTGTCTGCTTATTCTTAATATGGTCCAATATGAAGTCAAGTGCTTACTCGTTCCAAAGGCAGTTTTGTTCTGACCATATGCAAATCCTGAATTAGTAGTAGAAGAGCTGAAGAGTCCTGTTGCACTGGAGGTGGCTGGAGAAGACCCAAACAAGCCAGTTGTAGTACCTGCTCCCACCTGGTTCTGTGGGCCTTTCCGGTTAGCCTGATAATCCTCTAAACGAAGTTCCTAAAGAGAAAAACATATTTATAATCTTAATATGCAGTATAAAAATTTAATTAGGCACCTAAATACTTGAAATTAGCATTTAAGTTCTATCTTCATTCAGGAATCATGACCAAAAAATCACAGAACTGCAGAATGACATTAACAATATCATTCTGAAAAACATTTCCAATAGACATTAAAATCCATACCATAATAAAACTGTGGGACAAAGAGCAAATCATATCTTAGTATTATTTTATAAATAATGTCTTATAAGAGAATGCTATTGCTACTCGAAAACATACAGTTTAGTTGATAAAAGATGAAGAATTTTTGCTTAAGGGGTGTTCAGAAAATTTGAAAATAGGAGGATTAAAATTTAGCAATTTTATCTCACAAATCAGGAGTTGCTGCACACTGCAATATAGCAGCACAGTCTGGGATATACAAAGAGGCAACCACTACAATCAGGAATGAGGAACAATAATCAAGAAAATGAACAACAATCTATTACAATGCAATAAGAATAAACAAACTATGCAGCATCACAGATGAGTATCACAATGCTGAACGACATAATGTAAAATTTCATCCACATTAAGTTCATAAATGGGCAAAAACTGGGTGGTCAAGATAGTGGTTACTTTTGGAAAGGGGGACCTGTGATGAAGGACAAGGCAAAAGGGAATATCTGGGATGCTGATAATACTGTTTTTGATTTGGATCCTTTCACATAATGAAAACTTATTAAGTCGTACAGTTATAACTCTGCACGTGTACACATAACCTGAATATTATTCCAAACCTAAAACAAAACAAAAAAATCTATAAATACTACTTAATATTGGTCAATGGTAATTTTTCCCAGTGTAGTTCAGTGGTAGAGTGCTTGACTAGAATGTGCAAAGGCTCTGAGCATAATCCCCAGTGCCACACACACACACACACACACACACACACACAAACACCAAAGAAAAACCTTTTTTCTTTATTTCTTTTTTGCATGCTAGCATCCAAACCTTGGGTCTCAGGCATACTAGGCAGGCACTCTATCACTGAGCCACAGCCTCTACCAAAAAACCCACCCACATTTTAAAAAGCTGCTTTCCAATAAATTCAAAAGGTTAGGCTGTTATTTTGTATTACATTTTACTGACCTCTAATGACTTGCTTTCATATTCTTTCATAGCAGTAATACACTGGTGCTTGGTACTGATGTTAGTGCTCACTCCAGCTTTGACCATAGTATCTGTACCAGTTGGAGGCTGCAAGGGAAAAATACAGGCACATTTCTAAGTCCAAGCTTTACATTCCCACTCACATACATAATTCCTCAAACCATACCTCCAAAACTAATTCTCTAGTCTAACAAGATAAGGTTGGGTGTGATCCCAACTACTTGGGAGGCTGAGGCATCACAGCAATATCCTGTCTCAAAACAAAAACAAGATGGTTTCAAAAGGGAACCTGATTAAATTTATTGCATTTCTGATATCTCCTTACATGAAAGCTATCTGAATCAATTTTTTCTTAATTTTAAAAATAGTGTTTATTTTATTCAGGTAAATCGGTGTTGGGTCACTGTGTACATTTGTTTTATCAGAGCATTTATAATTATGCAAAGTAGCTGAGTTCATTTTGACAGAATCATATATGCAAGGAATTTGACTTCCATCCCCATTCCCTTCCCTTTTCCTCTCCCTATTCTCCCTCCTTTATTCTGATTTTCCTTTTACTCCTAATGAACAAATCAATCTTAGTAACAAAATCTATAGCAAACTCAGAAATTAATCCTATAAACCATGCCATCCAGTTATATGCTAAAATACATATCATTATATAAAGAAAGTTTTGATGGGCTAGAGGTGTAGCTCTGTGGTAGAGCATTTGCCTCACATTTGTGAGGTACTGGGTTCAAGTCTTAGCACCACATAAAAATAAATAAAATAAAGGTCCATCAACAACTAAAAAATACTTTTTAAAAAAGAAAGCTTTGCCTATTTATTATATATATACTTAAACTTCTACACCTAAGTTTTTTTTTTTTTTTTGGTTCAATGTACACAACTATCGTTTTTCTGGTTGTGTACATACACCCAAGTTCTACCACATATTTTACCTGAAGTATCTGGGTTTTTTTTTTTTTGGAACCGGCGAATGAACTCAGGGGCGCTTTGAGCCACATCCCCAGCTCTATTTTGTATTTTATTTAGAGACAGGGTCTCACTGAGTTGCTTAGG